>JAQIHN010000056.1:0-147500 GCA_027917425.1 Gastrophryne carolinensis
TAGCCCTCCGGCGATAAGGGTTATCGCTACATCCGGTGTTTTGGGGGGGTTTGGAGGAGTCCAGAGGTTTGGGTCTGGAGATCTGGGGGGGTCCGGAGGTTTGGGTGGGTCTGGAGATCTCGGGGGGTCGGAGGTTTGGGGGGTTCTGAAAGTCTGGCGGAGTCCAGAGGTTTGGGTCTGGAAATCTGGGGGGTCCGGAGGGTTTGGGGGTTCTGGAGGTCTGGCGGAGTCCAGAGGTTTGGGTCTGGAGATCTGGGGGTCCGGTGTTTTGGGGGGGGTTTGGAGGTTTGGGGGAGTCTAGAGGTTTGGGTCTGGATATCTGGGGGGTCCAGTGTTTTGGGGGGGGTTTGGACGAGTCCAGAGGTTTGGGGTCTGGAGATCTGGGGGGTCCGGGGGTTTGAGGGGGTTCTGAAGGTCTGGCGGAGTCCAGAGGTTTGGGTCTGGAGATCTGGGGGGTCCGGAGGTTTGGGGGGTTCTGAAGGTCTGGCGGAGTCCAGAGGTTTGGGTCTGGAGATCTGGGGGGGTCCGGAGGTTTGGGGGGTTCTGGAGGTCTGGCGGAGTCCAGAGGTTTGAGTCTGGAGATCTGGGGGGTCCGGAGGTTTGGGGGTTCTGAAGGTCTGGCGGAGTCCAGAGGTTTGGGTCTGGAGATCTGGGGGGTCCGGAGGTTTGGGGGGGGGGTCTGGAGGTCTGGCAGAGTCCAGAGGTTTGGGTCTGGAGATCTGGGGGGTCCGGAGGTTTGGGGGGGGGTCTGGAGGTCTGGAAGAGTCCAGAGGTTTGGGTTTGGAGATCTGGGGGGGTCCGGAGGTTTGGGGGGGTCTTGAGGTCTAGCGGAGTCCAGGAGTTTGGGTCTGGAGATCTGGGGGGTCGTGTGTTTTGGGGGGGGGGGGTTGGAGGTTTGGGTGGGGTCTAGATGTCTGGGGGGGGCGAGAAATTGGGGATTGATTTCAATGACGTTTCGGTTTTGTTCAAAGTTAGGCCAAACTTGCCAAACCTGAACTTCCTGAACCTTCTATGCAGCAGCGCCCCCAGTGGTCTCCAGAGATTAATTACTATGAACTAATTTAAATATCAAACAAGGTCAGCCCCAGATAATCATCAGACATTGTGTGAGGGCCCGAGGCTGGAGGAGGGACGCCCACCTGGAATTTGCCATGGGGAGGGGCAGGTGCATCATGAAGCTGCCGGCCGCCTCCTCTCTGCACCCCGGTTTTCTGGGGAGTCACCTTATGGATGTTATAGAGAAGAAGCGGGACGCGGTGCTGCCTGGTGAAGGGTAAGTGGTCATGTGCTATCAGGTCATGTGACCAGCGCGATGCTCCCAGGTGAGGGTAAGTCATCATGTGCTATCAGGTCATGTGACCAGCGCGGTGCTTCCAGGTGAGGGTAAGTCATCATGCGCTATCAGGTCATGTGACCAGTGTCTCTTCCCTCCCCAGAGGAGCTGCTGAACACTCACGTCGCCCACTGGTGGTCCCCCGGGACGGCGAGCGCTTGCCTTCCTGATGATCAATGACAGCCTGGTGCCCAATATCCTCCTGCCCCAATACACGGGCAGCCTGTATCCAGCCGCCAAACACTTCCCCTACCCACAAGGTAAGTACCGCCGAGGAGGAGGGGTGACGCCCCCACACACGCCCCTCCAGCCTGAGAATTCTCATCCGTCGCTGGTTTCTCTTCTGCAGGCCGGACAAACCAACCCCACGGTGAAGCTGTTTGTGGCCAATCTGTACGGCCCCACCCCACACCCTGGAGCTGATGCCCCCCGAGAGCCTGCGAGCCAGGTACTTACCCCAACCTGCCCAACTCCAGGGCGCACACCCCTCCGACCATCACACCCCTCCACCCATCACACCCCTCCGACCATCACATGACACCCCCTTCATCCATCACACCCCTCCAACCATCACACCCCTCCACCCATCACACCCCTCCCCCATCACACTCCTCCACCCATCACATGACAACCCTCCCCATCACACCCCTCCACCCATCACATGACACCCCTCCCCCCATCTCACCCCTCCACCCATCACACCCCTCCACCCATCACACCCCTTCGACCATCACACCCCTCCACCCATCACATCACACCCCTCCAATCATCACACCCCTCCGATCATCACACCCCTCCACCCATCACACCTCTCTGACCATCACATGACACCCCTCCACCCATCACACCTCTGACCATCACACCCGCTCCGATCATCACACCCCTCCACCCATCACATCACACCCCTCCACCCATCACACCCCTCCACCCATCACATCACACCCCTCCACCCATCACACCCCTCCACCCATCACATCACACCCCTCCACCCATCCCACCCCTCCACCCATCACATCACACCCCTCCGACCCATCACACCCCTCCGACCATCACACCTCTCCGACCATCACATCACACCCCTCCACCCATCACACCCCTCCGACCCATCACATGACACCCCTTCACCCATCACACCCCTCTGACCATCACACCCCTCCACCCATCACACCCCTCCTGACCATCACACCCCTCCACCCATCACACCCCTCCACCCATCACCATCACACCCCATCATATCACACCCCTCCACCCATCACATGACACCCATCATATCACATGACACCATCATATCACATCCCTCCACCCATCACATCACACCCCTCCAACCATCACATCACACCCCTCCACCCATCACACTCCTCCACCCATCACACCCCTCCACCCATCACCATCACACCCATCACATCACACCCCTCCACCCATCACATGACACCCATCATATCACATGACATCCATTATATCACACCCCTCCACCCATCACATGACACCCCTCCGACCATCTCCACCCCTCCACCCATCACACCTCTCCAACCATCACATCACACCCCTCCACCATCACACCCCTCCACCCATCACATCACACCCCTCTGACCATCACACTCCTCCACCCATTACATCATACCCCTCCACCCATCACACCCCTCCGACCATCACACCCCTCCACCCCTCCACCCGTCACCATCACACCCATCATATCACACCCATCACATGACACCCATCATAGCACTTGACACCCATTATATCACACTCCTCCACCCATCAAATCACACCCCTCCACCCATCACATCACACCCCTCCACCCATCACACCCCTCCACCCATCACATCACACCCCTCCACCCATCACATCACACCCCTCCACCCATCACACCCCTCCACCCATCACATCACACCCCTCCACCCATCACCATCACACCCATCATATCACACCCCTCCACCCATCACATGACACCCATCATATCACATGACACCCATTATATCACACTCCTCCACCCATCACATCACACCCCTCCACCCATCACATGACACCCATCATATCACATGACACCCATTATATCACACCCCTCCACCCATCACACTCCTCCACCCATCACCATCACACCCATCATATCACACCCCTCCACCCATCACATGACACCCATCATATCACATGACACCCATTATATCACACCCCTCCACCCATCAAATCACACCCCTCCACCCATCACATCACACCCCTCCACCCATCACACCCCTCCACCCATCACATCACACCCCTCCACCCAACACTCCTCCACCCATCACATCACACCCCTCCACCCATCACATCACACCCCTCCACCCATCACACCCCTCCACCCATCACATCACACCCCTCCACCCATCACCATCACACCCATCATATCACACCCCTCCACCCATCACATGACACCCATCATATCACATGACACCCATTATATCACACCCCTCCACCCATCACATCACACCCCTCCACCCATCACACTCCTCCACCCATCACATGACACCCATCATATCACATGACACCCATTATATCACACCCCTCCAACCATCACATCACACCTCTCCACCCATCACATCACACCCCTCCAACCATCACATCACACCCCTCCAACCATCACACTCCTCCACCCATCATATCACACCCCTCCACCCATCACATGACACCCATCATATCACATGACACCCATTATATCACACCCCCTCCGCCCATCACATCACACCCCTCCACCCATCATATCACATGATACCCATCATATCACACCCCTCCACCCATCATATCACATGACATCCCTCCACCCATCACACCCCTCCACTTTGCACATAGCCCTCATGTGTGGGTGGGAGGTGAGGTTCAGTTTAGTGGGGATGTTGCTGGTTCCGGTAGTGACCCCCCCCTCCCCCCCCCCCCGCAGGGATTATTACATCACTATGGTGAGATGGATCAGTAACACCAGAACAGTCGTCCGATGGCTGAACCGACTGCAGAACATTTCCATCCTCACCGTCTGCGAGACAACCACCGGCGCCTGCAGCAAGGTAAGTGCCCTGTGCTGCATGAATGGGGGTCAGGGGGGGCAACTATTGTGGGGTAACAATCAGCCCCACAGACTTCTAACTGATCACCAGACAGCCCCCCATATTACCCCTCTGCCCCCTCATATTACCCCTCTGCCCCCTTATAGTACCCCTCTGCCTCCTCATCGTACCCCCTCTGCCCCCTCATTGTACCCCTCTGCCTCCTCATCGTACCCCTCTGCCCCCTCATTGTACCCCTCTGCCTCCTCATAGTACCCCTCTGCCCCCTCATTGTACCCCTCTGCCCCCCTTATAGTACCCCTCTGCCCCCTTATAGTACCCCTCTGCCCCCTCATTGTACCCCTCTGCCTCCTCATAGTACCCCTCTGCCCCCTCATCGTACCCCTCTGCCCCCTTATAGTACCCCTCTGCCCCCTCATAGTACCCCTCTGCCCCCTTATAGTACCCCTCTGCCTCCTCATAGTACCCCTTTGCTCCTTCATAATACCCCTCTGCCCAGCAGATTTTTTCTCTGGAGCCCATTTGCCCCCTTGTTCAGTGGCTGTAATGAGTTGTCCCCCACGTTGGGGGCACTTGGCGCCATCGCTCCTCACAGTTTCTTCTCTTGCAGAAATACGAGGTGGTGTCGGACGTCTGGCTGGCGAAACAGGTAATTTCCGGAAACTTCTGCATGACTCTGTGATTAGTGACCCCCCACATGTGCTAACACCTCCATCATGGCCGACAGAACGAGGAGCCGGTGTTCTCCAAGGACGGCAGCAAGTTCTTCATGACCGTTCCGGTGAAACAAGGAGGACGCGGCGAGTTCCATCACATCGCCATGTTCACCGTCCAGGTGAGTACCCCCGCGGGGGCGCGCGCCGCACACCGACCCCCCCCCCCCCCACATTGATTGAGGAAATAATGGAGAGTGTCTCACTCATGTCAGAGGTTATTATTAGTGTTTATATGTAGAGCGCCACCATAGTCTGCAGCGCTGTACAAGGCAGATATCACAGGGGGGTAACTAAACCCATAGATACAGGAGAGAGGGCCCTGACCTTGTGAGCTTACAATCTAAAGGATTCCCCTCCTTCCCCGGATCATCAGCCTGGAACAGCAAGCACAGGGGCCGGCACAGCAAGCACAGGGGCTGGCATAGCAAGCACAGGGGCCGGCACAGCAAGCACAGGGGCCGGCACAGCAAGCACAGGGGCTGGCATAGCAAGCACAGGGGCCGGCACAGCAAGCACAGGGGCCGGCACAGCAATGGCACAGAAAGCACAGGGGGCCGGCACCCCAATGGCACAGCAAGTACAGGGGCCGGCACAGCAAGCACAGGGGCTGGCATAGCAAGCACAGGGGCCGGCACAGCAAGCACAGGGGCTGGCATAGCAAGCACAGGGGCCGGCACAGCAAGCACAGGGGCCGACACTCCAATGGCACAGCAAGCACAGGGGCCGGCACCCCAATGGCACAGCAAGCACAGGGGCCGGCACCCCAATGGCACAGCAAGCACAGGGGCCGGCACCCCAATGGCACAGCAGGCACAGGGGCCGGCACCCCAATGGCACAGCAAGCACAGGGGCCGGCACCCCAATGGCACAGCAAGCACAGGGGCCGGCACCCCAATGGCACAGCAAGCACAGGGGCCAGCACCCCAATGGCACAGCAAGCACAGGGGCCGGCACCCCAATGGCACAGCAAGTACAGGGGCCAGCACCCCAATGGCACAGCAAGCACAGGGGCCGGCACCCCAATGGCACAGCAAGTACAGGGGCCAGCACCCCAATGGCACAGCAAGCACAGGGGCCGGCACCCCAATGGCACAGCAAGTACAGGGGCCAGCACCCCAAAGGCACAGCAAGTACAGGTGCTGGCACACTAATGGCACAGCAAGCACAGGGGCCGGCACCCCAATGGCACAGCAAGCACAGGGGCCAGCACCCCAATGGCACAGCAAGCACAGGGGCCGGCACCCCAATGGCACAGCAAGCACAGGGGCCAGCACCCCAATGGCACAGCAAGTACAGGTGCCGGCACACTAATGGCACAGCAAGCACAGGGGCCGGCACCCCAATGGCACAGCAAGTACAGGTGCCGGCACCCCAATGGCACAGCAAGCACAGGGGCCGGCACCCCAATGGCACAGCAAGTACAGGGGGCCAGCACCCCAATGGCACAGCAAGCACAGGGGCCGGCACCCCAATGGCACAGCAAGCACAGGGGCCAGCACCCCAATGGCACAGCAAGTACAGTGGCCAGCACCCCAATGGCACAGCAAGTACAGGGGCCAGCACCCCAATGGCACAGCAAGCACAGGGGCCGGCACCCCAATGGCACAGCAAGCACAGGGGCCAGCACCCCAATGGCACAGCAAGCACAGGTGCTGGCACTCCAATGGCACAGCAAGCACAGGGGCCGGCACCCCAATGGCACAGTAAGTACAGGGGCCAGCACCCCAAAGGCACAGCAAGTACAGGTGCTGGCACACTAATGGCACAGCAAGCACAGGTGCTGGCACACTAATGGCACAGCAAGCACAGGTGCTGGCACCCCAATGGCACAGTAAGTACAGGGGCCAGCACCCCAATGGCACAGCAAGTACAGGTGCTGGCACTCCAATGGCACAGCAAGTACAGGGGCCGGCACTCCAATGGCACAGCAAGCACAGGGGCCGGCACCCCAAAGGCACAGCAAGCACAGGGGCCGGCACCCCAATGGCACAGCAAGCACAGGGGCCAGCACCCCAATGGCACAGCAAGCACAGGGGCCGGCACCCCAATGGCACAGCAAGTACAGGGGCCAGCACCCCAATGGCACAGCAAGCACAGGGGCCGGCACCCCAATGGCACAGCAAGTACAGGGGCCAGCACCCCAATGGCACAGCAAGCACAGGGGCCGGCACCCCAATGGCACAGCAAGTACAGGGGCCAGCACCCCAAAGGCACAGCAAGTACAGGTGCTGGCACACTAATGGCACAGCAAGCACAGGGGCCGGCACCCCAATGGCACAGCAAGCACAGGGGCCAGCACCCCAATGGCACAGCAAGCACAGGGGCCGGCACCCCAATGGCACAGCAAGCACAGGGGCCAGCACCCCAATGGCACAGCAAGTACAGGGGCCAGCACCCCAATGGCACAGCAAGTACAGGTGCCGGCACACTAATGGCACAGCAAGCACAGGGGCCGGCACCCCAATGGCACAGCAAGTACAGGTGCCGGCACCCCAATGGCACAGCAAGCACAGGGGCCGGCACCCCAATGGCACAGCAAGTACAGGGGCCAGCACCCCAATGGCACAGCAAGCACAGGGGCCGGCACCCCAATGGCACAGCAAGCACAGGGGCCAGCACCCCAATGGCACAGCAAGCACAGGGGCCAGCACCCCAATGGCACAGCAAGTACAGTGGCCAGCACCCCAATGGCACAGCAAGTACAGGGGCCAGCACCCCAATGGCACAGCAAGCACAGGGGCCGGCACCCCAATGGCACAGCAAGCACAGGGGCCAGCACCCCAATGGCACAGCAAGCACAGGTGCTGGCACTCCAATGGCACAGCAAGTACAGGGGCCGGCATCCCAATGGCACAGCAAGCACAGGGGCCGGCACCCCAAAGGCACAGCAAGTACAGGTGCTGGCACACTAATGGCACAGCAAGCACAGGTGCTGGCACACTAATGGCACAGCAAGTACAGGGGCCGGCACCCCAATGGCACAGCAAGTACAGGGGCCGGCACCCCAATGGCACAGCAAGCACAGGGGCCGGCACCCCAATGGCACAGCAAGCACAGGGGCCGGCACTCCAATGGCACAGCAAGTACAGGGGCCGGCACCCCAATGGCACAGCAAGCACAGGGGCCGGCACCCCAATGGCACAGCAAGCACAGGGGCCGGCACCCCAATGGCACAGCAAGCACAGGGGCCGGCACCCCAATGGCACAGCAAGCACAGGGGCCGGCACCCCAATGGCACAGCAAGCACAGGGGCCGGCACGCCAATGGCACAGCAAGCACAGGGGCCAGCACCCCAATGGCACAGCAAGCACAGGGGCTGGCACAGCAAGCACAGGGGCCGGCACCCCAATGGCACAGCAAGCACAGGGGCTGGCACAGCAAGCACAGGGGCCAGCACCCCAATGGCACAGCAAGCACAGAGGCTGGCACAGCAAGCACAGGGGCCAGCACCCCAATGGCACAGCAAGCACAGGGGCTGGCACAGCAAGCACAGGTGCCGGCACCCCAATGGCACAGCAAGCACAGGGGCTGGCACAGCAAGCACAGAGGCTGGCACCTGGATGGCACAGTAGCAGGCCTCTGGCTATGCTAATACAGCACTTGTGCCCTTAAGCATTGGTCCTGCGTTCTGCCAGGGATGCCCCACAGGATGATAGTTGGACCCCTTCTCTCCAAACACCCCTTTACTATTTCAGTGGCCATCGGTTCCCAACCTACCCGTCCATCCTAGAGGGACAATGCTAATGTCCCACACACCCTCCCAGCCTGATTCTATCCCAGGGGTGTCCATTTTTAGGGCCACCATTGGCAGAGCAGTGGAACAATGCTGAAGGGTATGTGAGCTGGTATTATCATGGCCAGAGGCTCGCTGCTGTGCCCTAGGGATACTGCCCGCTTATGCTGTGCACCCTGCCCAGAAATGTACTGCCCCGGCCTGTCCATGAGCTGCTGAGCCCTGCCCCAGGGTGCTTCCCATCCAGTCATAGGTGCATTCATCAGGTAAGGCTGGAGCAAATAGGGGCAAATCATGGGCAGGAGAGGAAATGGCTGAAGAGATGGTGAAGCTTTATCGGGGGAGGGAGGGGTGCTGAAGCTTTAGTATTGTAGCATCACATAGTGTGGCAGAGGTGGGTATAGCACTGCAGGGGCAATACCTAGGCTGGGGGGAGACAATGAGGCCAGGTATAGGGGGATGGTTTAGAGGGAGACTTTGGAGGCTGGGAGCTGACCTGGGTGTTATAGAAGGATTGACTGAACTCTGGGTAAGGAGGCAGCACATTCAGCCCCAAAGAGGTGCAGCCCACTGGGAATTGTCCCTGTGCTCCCTAAGGCCAGTCTGCCCCAGAAAAGGACAAAGGAAGGGCCCTGGTTGTTGGGGAATTTCCCGTTGAGCATCTGCCTCAGGGAAGTCCTTGCGTGACTCGGGTCAGGACCCTCATATGATGTGCAATAATAAAGAGCTCTACTCATTTCTGGGGTTAGGCCACCCCCAGTTATTTGTGACAGCTCTATTTGTGACCCTAACCCTAAGAATTTCTATCCTTGCGTTACTCGGGTCAGGACCCTCATATGATGTGCAATAATAAAGAGCTCTACTCATTTCTGGGGTTAGGCCGCCCCCAGTTTTGCCCAACTAATTAAACATATATACATACATGTAATTAAATGTCGCAGCATAATATACATATTGCACCTCCCCTTCTGTAAACCCATGTGGTTATATTTCTATTAGCAGCATTATCATCCCTTCAAGCAGATATTTCACACATGATATGGATTTTTTATACTGTGATACATTTTACATATGATTGTTCAAATCTGATTAACATTCTATACAGAAATTAATACATCACAATTGCTTCTTGATGTTTATCTGGATCATTCAAATTGTGCCAATTGTGACTCACGCAGCAGAAGCGGCACGGGTATGTCATGAGTAAGGGCTGAGTGCCCGAAACGCGTAGGCATTCAAAAACCTGCTCCCTTATGCTTTTTACCGGCTTGTATATGTGGATGGAACTGTTTAATCTTCTTTGAAAATAAACGTGGATGTCCTTTTAAAGCGGACAATGGCTGGCATCATTGTTGATAGAAGCGGCGCGGGTAGCCGCGTGCGCAGGTGTCTTTTCTGCATTGCTTCCCCCTTGTTATCCCGACTAGGAACGGCTGTGCTGCCACTATTATGGTCTGGTAACTTTTGCACCTTATTATAATTTTCTTAAGATGTTTACTTGTATTTGCACTTTTTGTGTCCTTAAACTATAGAATATAGAAGGCTGGTATATGTTATATTTATATGCATACTCATATATATAGGGTTATAATATACTCTTATATATGGGGTTATAATTATATATATACTCATATATATAGGGTTATAATATACTCATATATATAGGGTTATAATATACTCTTATATATAGGGTTATAATTGTGTATTTATTGCTGTTTTGCACTACCCAGCACATGGGCTCAGCACTTGTCACTTTACGATGTTGGATTCGGGTGTTTTGATGGTGTAGGTCTCAGTATTTTATGTTTAGCTTTGTGCGGCACAAATAAGATTGAATAGATTCCCCCCCTTACTCTATATCTGTGGGACATTTGGGGGGGCTCCGCTCCTAGAGGGGTGTTATGTTATTAATAATTGGCATCATGTGACGTGTTTA
This sequence comes from Gastrophryne carolinensis, assembly GCA_027917425.1. Taxonomy (NCBI): domain Eukaryota; kingdom Metazoa; phylum Chordata; class Amphibia; order Anura; family Microhylidae; genus Gastrophryne; species Gastrophryne carolinensis. The sequence goes on from JAQIHN010000056.1 coordinate 10,754, forward strand.
TGGATATGTAATGATGTTTGATAATCTGGGGAAAATTCAGCCATTTTTAACTTTGTCTTGTATAGAATGATTGTGTGCTCTGTTCATTTTCCTTTGTCTTATAAAAGCTTTATATTACATTTATTGTTTGGTGGGAGTCCACAGTCCCTCTTGTTTTTCTGTAGTCTGTAGATTCGTAGTGAGCACATAGTTGCAATTAGTGGTGCCCCCCCCCCCCCGCCCTGTGTTTACTAATTGTATGTACATCCTTAATAAACTTTTTCAAATAACTATAGAAGGCGCGGTCACAAAAAACTGGGGGTGGCCTAACCCCAGAAATGAGTAGAATGTAACAAGGCTCATATATGTACCCGCCAGTCTAATTAGACATGTGAAGTAGGGTCACCAAAAAATTCAGTAGGGATTTGGGGATAAACCAATCCCTTGTAGTACAATAATAAAGAGACAAGAGTCACATAATGACGAGAAGCTAACAGTCTTATACCCTGCGCAGCGCACAGCCGTCGCCCCATCTTTCCAAAACAAAATCTCACACAGGACACAGCAACAAAAAAACAAAAAGAAAACAGAAGGATGTGCGACCTTGTAGACGAGCAGGGAGGAGAGATAATATACAGAGAAAATAGCAAAAGTTGGGGCCACCAGACTTGACCGCCTCTGGTCCTGCTAAATAAATAATGCCGCGCTACCCAAATAAAATGATGCAAAACCCTTTATTGAATCTTATGGATACATGCAATAATAAGTTCTAACTTACTAGTGGTAAGACTTTAAAGTGGACCAACACCCAGGGGGGATCGGCCCGGGAATCTATAAGATTCCCGGACCGATCAGATCCCTCCCCGCAGGGCATCCGAAATCGGGATGTCCCGCGGGGAGGAACCCCCCAGGAGGCCCACAATCCTTACCTTACCGGCGATCCAACGGCGCATGCGCGAGACGCGGCCACGTCTCTCGCTTCCCTCTAGCAGGGCGCGCTCCCGCGCCGGCCGTTTTGTGAATGTTAGAGGGAAGCGAGAGATGCAGCCAATGACATCGCTCTGGTATGCGCGTCCAAGCGGCTTTGGACGCGCATACCAGAGCGGCTCTGAGCGCTGTCATTGGCCGGACGAGGTCACGTGGCAGCGGGGAGAGGCGAGTTTTTGCGGCGATCGGGGGGGGTTTCACACAGCGGGGCACCCCCGATCGGGGTGCCCCACCTAAGTGGACCAACACCCAGGATAGTCAAAATCCTGGGTGTTGGTCCACTTTAACGACGCAGCGCGTAGTTGCTTTTATCGGAACACAGGATGCGTGCCCTTATGATTCGGTGATGGAACATATTTTGTATTAATTCCTATTATATGTTTGGCACTTACGCACTTTTCAGGATGGTTTACATAGGATTGATGTTTTTTTTCTGTGTTTGCAGTTGCACATTATAATACATTTAGCACTGTGCACTTTTTTTCATGTATATAGTATTAGATTATTGATATTTTTAGTGATTAATTGTGGTAGTAAATATTGTTTTTACATTGTTTTTAACCTTATGTAGTGTGAAGTTATAACTTAGTATTGCAGGTACCCATAAGATTCAATAAAGGGTTTTACATCATTTAATTTGGGAAGTGCGGCAGTATTCATTTGGTAGGACCAGAGGCGGTCAAGTTTGGTGGCCCCAACTTTTGCTATAATCGTGGTTGCCGCTAAATCTAGCGGGGTGGCCCTGCCCCTAGCGCACACAGCACATTATATATAGGTGGTGAGGAGCATTGGGCTATTTAACATACAGAGAAAAGACAGAGACATTCCCTTACATCACGACCTAATAACACAAAAAAGCATTTCTTCTATTATACACTAAAGGAATATTTTAAAGCATAACTGTCAGCCTCTATTCTAGGTTTAGCAAGCCTTGGCATATAATGGGTTAAAATTACCCCCCTCCCCTATCAATCCCCTCTTGAATCTTTAACTCACTAATAATGATTCACTATGAGCTTCCCCGCTCCCTTAAATATCGACTGTATGGTCCCTCCCGTCGGCAGGTAATGACACACATAAGGAGTTTGAAAATCACGTAAAGAGTAAAGACAAAAAAGGATAATAACGCCTGACTGCGCCAACAGTCCCTTCCATCCTGAGAATATATTCAGGAAATCTTGGTCCCAGGGTCGGTGACTCCTTTCTGCTGTTTCATCTCCTTAGCCAAGGAGTCTCAATTGTTAATGGCCAGAGAGGTCTTAGGGCCCGGGTTATCTGGGATGTATGTACAGCAGGTCTCCCTATTATTCTGCAGCGCTGGAGGTGTCATAGGACAGGTCTGCTCCATTGCTTGCTCTCATTTAGGTTAAGCGGGCAAGTGGCAATGAACGAATGACGAGACCCCATGCAGCCGCTATTGTCACCTTTATACTGCATTACATCGCATTGCACTGCATTACATCGCATTACATCGCATTACACCGCATTACATCACATTGCACGGCATTACATCGCATTACACTGCATTACATCACATTACACTGCATTACATCGCATTACACTACATTACACTACATTACACTGCATTACATCACATTACACTGCATTACACCGCATTACACTGCATTACATCACATTACACTGCATTACATCGCATTACACTGCATTACATCGCATTACACTGCATTACATCGCATTACACTGCATTACATCGCATTACACGGCATTACATCGCATTACACTGCATTACATCACATTACACTGCATTACATCGCATTACACTGCATTACATCGCATTACACTGCATTACATCGCATTACACTGCATTACATCACATTACACTGCATTACATCACATTACACTGCATTACATCACATTACACTGCATTACATCACATTACACTGCATTACATCACATTACACTGCATTACATCACATTACACTACATTACATCACATTACACTGCATTACATCACATTACACTGCATTACATCACATTACACTGCATTACATCACATTACACTGCATTACATCACATTACACTGTACTACATCACATTACATCGCATTACACTGCATTACATCACATTACATCGCATTACACTGCATTACATCACATTACACTGCATTACATCACATTACACTGCATTACATCACATTACACTGCATTACATCACATTACACTGCATTACATCACATTACACCGCATTACATCACATTACACCGCATTACATCACATTACACTGTACTACATCACATTACACTGTACTACATCACATTACATCGCATTACACTGTATTACATCACATTACATCGCATTACACTGCATTACATCACATTACACCGCATTACATCACATTACATCGCATTACATCACATTACACTGCATTACATCACATTACATCGCATTACATCACATTACACTGCATTACATCACATTACATCGCATTACATCACATTACACTGCATTACATCACATTACACTGCATTACATCACATTACACTGCATTACATCACATTACACTGCATTACATCACATTACACTACATTACACTGCATTACATCACATTACACTGCATTACATCACATTACACTGCATTACATCACATTACACTGTACTACATCACATTACATCGCATTACACTGCATTACATCGCATTACACTGCATTACATCACATTACACTGTACTACATCACATTACATCGCATTACACTGCATTACATCACATTACACTGCATTACATCACATTACACTGCATTACATCACATTACACTGCATTACATCACATTACACCGCATTACATCACATTACACTGCATTACATCACATTACACTGTACTACATCACATTACATCGCATTACACTGTATTACATCACATTACATCGCATTACACTGCATTACATCACATTACACCGCATTACATCACATTACATCGCATTACATCACATTACACTGCATTACATCACATTACATCGCATTACACTGCATTACATCGCATTACACTGCATTACATCACATTACATCGCATTACACTGCATTACATCACATTACACCGCATTACATCACATTACACTGCATTACATCACATTACACTGCATTACACTGCATTACATCGCATTACACTGCATTACACTGCATTACATCACATTACACTGCATTACATCACATTACACTGCATTACACTGGATTACATCGCATTACATCACATTACACTGCATTACATCACATTACACTGCATTACATCGCATTACACTGCATTACATCACATTACACTGCATTACACTGGATTACATCGCATTACATCACATTACACTGCATTACATCACATTACACTGCATTACATCGCATTACACTGCATTACACTGCATTACATCACATTACACTGCATTACATCACATTACACTGCATTACATCACATTACACTGCATTACATCGCATTACACTGCATTACATCGCATTACACTGCATTACATCACATTACACTGCATTACATCACATTACACTGCATTACATCACATTACACTGCATTACATCACATTACACTGCATTACACTGCATTACATCGCATTACACCGCATTACACTGCATTACATCACATTACACTGCATTACATCGCATTACACTGCATTACATCGCATTACACTGCATTACATCGCATTACACTGCATTACATCGCATTACATCGCATTACACTGCATTACACTGCATTACATCGCATTACACTGCATTACATCACATTGCACGGCATTACATCGCATTACATCACATTACACTGCATTACATCACATTACACTGCATTACATCGCATTACACTGCATTACACTGCATTACACTGCATTACATCACATTACACTGTACTACATCACATTACACTGCATTACATCACATTACACCGCATTACATCACATTACACTGCATTACATCGCATTACACTGCATTACACTGCATTACATCGCATTACATCACATTACACTGCATTACATCACATTACACTGCATTACATCACATTACACTACATTACACTGCATTACATCGCATTACATCACATTACACTGCATTACATCACATTACACTGCATTACATCACAGTACACTGCATTACATCACATTACATCACATTACACTGCATTACATCACATTACACTACATTGCACTGCATTACATAGCATTACACTGCATTACATCACATTACACTGCATTACATCACATTACACTGCATTACACTGGATTACATCGCATTACATCACATTACACTGCATTACATCGCATTACATCACATTACACTGCATTACATCACATTACACTACATTACACTGCATTACATCACATTACACTACATTACACTGCATTACATCACATTACACTGCATTACATCACATTACACTGCATTACATCACATTACACTGTACTACATCACATTACATCGCATTACACTGCATTACATCGCATTACACTGCATTACATCACATTACACTGTACTACATCACATTACATCGCATTACACTGCATTACATCACATTACACTGCATTACATCACATTACACTGCATTGCATCACATTACACTGCATTACACTGCATTACATCACATTACACCGCATTACATCACATTACACTGCATTACATCACATTACACTGTACTACATCACATTACATCGCATTACACTGCATTACATCACATTACACCGCATTACATCACATTACACTGCATTACATCACATTACACTGTACTACATCACATTACATCGCATTACACTGCATTACATCGCATTACACTGCATTACATCACATTACACTGTACTACATCACATTACATCGCATTACACTGCATTACATCACATTACACTGCATTACATCACATTACACTGCATTACATCACATTACACTGTATTACATCACATTACACCGCATTACATCACATTACACTGCATTACATCACATTACACTGTACTACATCACATTACATCGCATTACACTGTATTACATCACATTACATCACATTACACTGCATTACATCACATTACACCGCATTACATCACATTACACTGCATTACATCACATTACACTGTACTACATCACATTACATCGCATTACACTGTATTACATCACATTACATCACATTACACCGCATTACATCACATTACATCGCATTACATCACATTACACTGCATTACATCACATTACATCGCATTACACTGCATTACATCGCATTACACTGCATTACATCACATTACATCGCATTACACTGCATTACATCACATTACACCGCATTACATCACATTACACTGCATTACATCACATTACACTGCATTACACTGCATTACATCGCATTACACTGCATTACACTGCATTACATCACATTACACTGCATTACATCACATTACACTGCATTACATCACATTACACTGCATTACACTGGATTACATCGCATTACATCACATTACACTGCATTACATCACATTACACTGCATTACATCGCATTACACTGCATTACATCACATTACACTGCATTACACTGGATTACATCGCATTACATCACATTACACTGCATTACATCACATTACACTGCATTACATCGCATTACACTGCATTACACTGCATTACATCACATTACACTGCATTACATCACATTACACTGCATTACATCACATTACACTGCATTACATCGCATTACACTGCATTACATCGCATTACACTGCATTACATCACATTACACTGCATTACATCACATTACACTGCATTACATCACATTACACTACATTACACTTCATTACATCGCATTACACCGCATTACACTGCATTACATCACATTACACTGCATTACATCGCATTACACTGCATTACATCGCATTACACTGCATTACATCGCATTACATCGCATTACACTGCATTACACTGCATTACATCGCATTACACTTCATTACATCACATTGCACGGCATTACATCGCATTACATCACATTACACTGCATTACATCACATTACACTGCATTACATCGCATTACACTGCATTACACTGCATTACATCACATTACACTGTACTACATCACATTACACTGCATTACATCACATTACACTGCATTACATCACATTACACCGCATTACATCACATTACACTGCATTACATCGCATTACACTGCATTACACCGCATTACATCACATTACACTGCATTACATCACATTAAACTGCATTACATCACATTACACTACATTACACTTCATTACATCGCATTACATCACATTACACTGCATTACATCACATTACACTGCATTACATCACAGTACACTGCATTACATCACATTACATCACATTACACTGCATTACATCACATTACACTACATTACACTGCATTACATCACATTACACTGCATTACATAGCATTACACTGCATTACATCACATTACACTGCATTACATCGCATTACACTGCATTACATCGCATTACACTGCATTACATCGCATTACACTGCATTACATCACATTACACTGCATTACATAACATTACACTGCATTACATCACATTACACTGCATTACATCGCATTACACTGCATTACATCGCATTACACTGCATTACATCGCATTACACTGCATTACATCGCATTACACTGCATTACATCGCATTACATCACATTACACTGCATTACATCGCATTACACTGCATTACATCACATTACACTGCATTACATCACATTACACTGCATTACATCGCATTACACTGCATTACATCACATTACACTGCATTACATCACATTACACTGCATTACATCACATTACACTACATTACACTGCATTACATCACATTACACTGCATTACATCACATTACACTGCATTACATCACATTACACTACATTACATCACATTACACTACATTACACTGCATTACATCACATTACACTGCATTACATCACATTACACTGCATTACATCACATTACACTGCATTACATCACATTACACTGCATTACATCGCATTGCACTGTATTACATCACATTACACTGCATTACATCGCATTACACTGCATTACATCACATTACACTGCATTACATCACATTACACTGCATTACATCACATTACACTGCATTACATCACATTACACTGCATTACATCACATTACACTGCATTACATCACATTACACTACATTACATCACATTACACTACATTACACTGCATTACATCACATTACACTGCATTACATCACATTACACTCCATTACATCACATTACACTACATTACACTGCATTACATCACATTACACTGCATTACATCACATTACACTGCATTACATCACATTACACTACATTACACTGCATTACATCACATTACACTGCATTACATCACATTACACTACATTACACTGCATTACATCACATTACACTGCATTACATCACATTACACTGCATTACATCACATTACACTGCATTACATCACATTACACTGCATTACATCGCATTACACTGTATTACATCACATTACACTGCATTACATCACATTACACTGCATTACATCACATTTCACTGCATTACATCACATTACATCACATTACACTGAACTACATCACATTACACTGCATTACATCACATTACACTGCATTACATCACATTACACTGCATTACATCACATTACACTGCATTACATCACATTACATCGCATTACATCACATTACACTGCATTACATCACATTACACTGCATTACATCACATTACACTGCATTACATCGCATTACATCGCATTACATCACATTACACTGCATTACATCACATTACACTGCATTACACTGCTTTACATCACATTACACTGTATTACATCACATTACACTGCATTACATCACATTACACTGCATTACATCACATTACACTGCATTACATCACATTAACCTGCATTACATCGCATTACATCGCATTACACTGCATTACATCACATTACACTGCATTACATCACATTACACTGCATTACATCGCATTACATCACATTACACTGTACTACATCACATTACACTGCATTACATCACATTACACTGCATTACATCACATTACACTGCATTACATCACATTACACTGCATTACATCACATTACACTGCATTACATCACATTACACTGCATTACATCGCATTACATCACATTACACTGCATTACATCACATTACACTGCATTACATCACATTACACTGCATTACATCGCATTACACTGCATTACATCACATTACACTGCATTACATCGCATTACATCACATTACACTGCATTACATCGCATTACACTGTACTACATCACATTACACTGCATTACATCGCATTACACTGCATTACATCGCATTACACTGTACTACATCACATTACACTGCATTACATCACATTACACTGCATTACATCGCATTACACTGCATTACATCGCATTACACTGTACTACATCACATTACACTGCATTACATCACATTACACTGTACTACATCACATTACACTGCATTACATCACATTACACTGTGCTACATCACATTACACTGCATTACATCACATTACACTGCATTACATCACATTACACTGCATTACATCACATTACACTGCATTACATCGCATTACACTGCATTACATCGCATTACACTGTACTACATCACATTACACTGCATTACATCACATTACACTGTACTACATCACATTACACTGCATTACATCACATTACACTGCATTACATCGCATTACACTGCATTACATCACATTACATCGCATTACACTGCATTACATCACATTACACTGCATTACATCACATTACACTGCATTACAACGCATTACATCACATTACACTGCATTACATCACATTACACTGCATTACAACGCATTACATCACATTACACTGCATTACATCACATTACACTGCATTACACTGCATTACATCACATTACACTGCATTACATCACATTACACTGCATTACATCACATTACACTGCATTACATCACATTACACTGCATTACATCACATTACACTGCATTACACGGCATTACACTGCATTACATCACATTACACTGCATTACATCGCATTACACTGCATTACATCACATTACACTGCATTACATCACATTACACTGCATTACATCACATTGCACTGCATTACATCACATTACATCGCATTACATCACATTACACTGCATTACATCACATTACACTGCATTACAACGCATTACACTGCATTACACTGCATTACATCACATTACACTGCATTACATCACATTACACTGCATTACATCACATTACACTGCATTACATCACATCACACTGCATTACATCATATTACACTACATTACATCGCATTACACTGCATTACATCGCATTACACTGCATTACAACGCATTACACTGCATTACACTGCATTACATCACATTACACTGCATTACATCACATTACACTGCATTACATCACATTACACTGCATTACATCACATTACACTGCATTACATCACATTGCACTGCATTACATCACATTACATCGCATTACATCACATTACACTGCATTACATCACATTACACTGCATTACAACGCATTACACTGCATTACACTGCATTACATCACATTACACTGCATTACATCACATTACACTGCATTACATCACATTACACTGCATTACATCACATCACACTGCATTACATCATATTACACTACATTACATCGCATTACACTGCATTACATCGCATTACACTGCATTACATCACATTACACTGCATTACATCACATTACACTGCATTACATCGCATTACATCACATTACACTGCATTACATCACATTACACTGCATTACATCACATTACACTGCATTACATCACATTACACTGCATTACATCGCATTACATCACATTACACTGCATTACACTGCATTACATCACATTACACTGCATTACATCACATTACACTGCATTACATCACGTTAACCTGCATTACATCACATTACACTGCATTACATCACGTTAACCTGCATTACATCACATTACACTGCATTACATCACATCACACTGCATTACATCACATCACACTGCATTACATCACGTTAACCTGCATTACATCACATTACACTGCATTATATCACGTTAACCTGCATTACATCACATTACACTGCATTACATCACGTTAACCTGCATTACATCACATTACACTGCATTACATCACATTACACTGCATTACATCACATTGCACTGCATTACATCACATTACACTGCATTACATCGCATTACACTGCATTACATCACATTACACTGCATTACATCACATTGCACTGCATTACATCACATTACACTGCATTACATCACATTACACTGCATTACATCACATTACACTGCATTACATCACATTGCACTGCATTACATCACATTACACTGCATTACATCGCATTACACTGCATTACATCACATTACACTGCATTACATCACATTGCACTGCATTACATCACATTACACTGCATTACACTGCATTACATCGCATTACACTGTACTACATCACATTACACTGCATTACATCACATTACACTGCATTACATCACATCACACTGCATTACATCACATTACACTGCATTACATCACATTACACTGCATTACATCACATTACACTGCATTAAATCGCATTACACTGCATTACATCGCATTACACTGCATTACATCACATCACACTGCATTACATCACATTACACTGCATTACACTGCATTACATCGCATTACACTGCATTACATCACATTACACTGCATTACATCACATTACACTGCATTACATCACATTACACTGCATTACATCGCATTACACTGCATTACATCGCATTACACTGCATTACATCACATCACACTGCATTACATCATATTTCACTGCATTACATCATATTACACTACATTACATCGCATTACACTGCATTACAACGCATTACACTGCATTACATCACATTACACTGCATTACATCGCATTACACTGCATTACAACGCATTACACTGCATTACATCACATCACACTGCATTACATCATATTACACTGCATTACATCATATTACACTACATTACATCGCATTACACTGCATTACAACGCATTACACTGCATTACATCACATTACACTACATTACATCGCATTACACTGCATTACAACGCATTACACTGCATTACAACGCATTACACTGCATTGCAACGCATTACACGGCATTACATCACATTACACTGCATTACATCACATTACACTGCATTACATCGCATTACATCACATTACACTGCATTGCATCGCATTACACTACATTACATCGCATTACACTGCATTACATCGCATTACACTGCATTACATCGCATTACACGGCATTACATCACATTACACTGCTTTACATCGCATTACACTGCATTATATCACGTTAACCTGCATTACATCACATTACACTGCATTACATCACGTTAACCTGCATTACATCACATTACACTGCATTACATCACATTACACTGCATTACATCACATTACACTGCATTACATCACATTGCACTGCATTACATCACATTACACTGCATTACATCGCATTACACTGCATTACATCACATTACACTGCATTACATCACATTGCACTGCATTACATCACATTACACTGCATTACATCACATTACACTGCATTACATCACATTACACTGCATTACATCACATTGCACTGCATTACATCACATTACACTGCATTACATCGCATTACACTGCATTACATCACATTACACTGCATTACATCACATTGCACTGCATTACATCACATTACACTGCATTACACTGCATTACATCGCATTACACTGTACTACATCACATTACACTGCATTACATCACATTACACTGCATTACATCGCATTACACTGCATTACATCACATCACACTGCATTACATCACATTACACTGCATTACATCACATTACACTGCATTAAATCGCATTACACTGCATTACATCGCATTACACTGCATTACATCACATCACACTGCATTACATCACATTACACTGCATTACACTGCATTACATCGCATTACACTGCATTACATCACATTACACTGCATTACATCACATTACACTGCATTACATCACATTACACTGCATTACATCGCATTACACTGCATTACATCGCATTACACTGCATTACATCACATCACACTGCATTACATCATATTTCACTGCATTACATCATATTACACTACATTACATCGCATTACACTGCATTACAACGCATTACACTGCATTACATCACATTACACTGCATTACATCGCATTACACTGCATTACAACGCATTACACTGCATTACATCACATCACACTGCATTACATCATATTACACTGCATTACATCATATTACACTACATTACATCGCATTACACTGCATTACAACGCATTACACTGCATTACATCACATTACACTACATTACATCGCATTACACTGCATTACAACGCATTACACTGCATTACAACGCATTACACTGCATTGCAACGCATTACACGGCATTACATCACATTACACTGCATTACATCACATTACACTGCATTACATCGCATTACATCACATTACACTGCATTGCATCGCATTACACTACATTACATCGCATTACACTGCATTACATCGCATTACACTGCATTACATCGCATTACACGGCATTACATCACATTACACTGCTTTACATCGCATTACACTGCATTACATCACATTACACTGCATTACATCACATTACACTGCAGTACATCACATTACACTGCATTACATCACATTACACTGCATTACATCACATTACACTGCATTACACTGCAAATCACTACAACTTGTGTGTTACATTTTACCTGTAAATGATTTTGTCATGGACTCACACCACACAGCACAACACAGGGAATGCTTTGTGCGGTGCGTATCGCCTGCGCTGCTGCACTGGCGTCATACATAAGATATTCTCTGTATTGATTCATGTTGGTCATTTCTGCACGGTGTGTAGGTGAGGTTTGCTGTCCCAGGGCCCCGGTGCTGCAAGTTATTGGATGAACACATGCTGGGCTGTGACTGTGTGCAGCAATTTCTATTGGTCCCTTCTGACTCCGCCCCCTACACATGTTCACAGGCCAAGAGCGACATGGTCAGCATCCGGCACCTGACGTCGGGCAGCTGGGAGGTGATCCGGATCCTGGCGTACGACGAGCCGGCGCAGAAGCTGTGAGTATCTCCATCGGCTGCATCACACAATGTGGGTAAGAAGGATGGCGAAACGAGCGTCCGCCATGTCAGGACTGCCCTCCTCCCCCATGGAATTATGGGCAATACCTCAGGGTAATGTAGATGGATGGTGGTGGAGCATCAGCCATTTCTTGTGTCATCTCTGTGATCTTCTCTCATCTCCTTCAGATATTTCCTGAGCACCGAGGACTCGCCGCGAGGACGCCAACTCTACAGGTACCTACCAGCACTTCCTATTATTGTACCACTTACCTGATGGAGCCAGGAATGCTGGGACATCTCCAGGGACTAATGCTTCTAACTAGTGTCACCCCAGCTACTTCCTGGGAACACAGAAGGGGCAAGATGGGACATACATAGAGCAGCAAGGGTGGTTACAGAGCAAGGAGAGGCAATAAAACAGGGTTAGCCAGCTGAGGGGCACAGGAAGGGCAAAACACTTGATCCTGGCACCTCTCTACATCACTGGAGGAGCTTCTCTATGTCACTGGAGGAGCTTCTCTACATCACTGGAGAAGCTTCTCTACATCACTGGAGGAGCTTCTCTACATCACTGGAGGAGCTTCTCTACATCACTGGAGGAGCTTCTCTACATTACTGGAGGAGCTTCTCTATGTCACTGGAGGAGCTTCTCTACATCACTGGAGGAGCTTCTCTACATCTCTGGAGGAGCTTCTCTACATCACTGGAGGAGCTTCTCTACATCTCTGGAGGAGCTTCTCTACATCACTGGAGGAGCTTCTCTACATCACTGGAGGAGCTTCTCTACGTCACTGGAGGAGCTTCTCTACATCACTGGAGGAGCTTCTCTACGTCACTGGAGGAACTTCTCTATGTCATTGGAGGAGCTTCTCTATGTCACTGGAGGAGCTTCTCTATGTCACTGGAGGAGCTTCTCTATGTCACTGGAGGAGCTTCTCTACATCACTGGAGGAGCTTCTCTATGTCACTGGAGGAGCTTCTCTATGTCACTGGAGGAGCTTCTCTATGTCACTGGAGGAGCTTCTCTATGTCACTGGAGGAACTTCTTTACGTCACTGGAGGAGCTTCTCTATGTCACTGGAAGAGCTTCTCTATGTCCCTGGAGGAGCTTCTCTACGTCACTGGAGGAGCTTCTCTATGTCACTGGAGGAACTTCTCTATGTCCCTGGAGGAGCTTATCTACGTCACTGGAGGAGCTTCTCTACGTCACTGGAAGAACTTCTCTATGTCACTGGAGGAGCTTCTCTATGTCACTGGAGGAGCTTCTCTATGTCACTGGAGGAGCTTCTCTATGTCACTGGAGGAGCTTATCTACGTCACTGGAGGAGCTTCTCTACGCCACTGGAAGAACTTCTCTATGTCACTGGAGGAGCTTCTCTATGTCACTGGAGGAGCTTCTCTATGTCACTGGAGGAGCTTCTCTATGTCACTGGAGGAGCTTCTCTATGTCACTGGAGGAGCTTATCTACGTCACTGGAGGAGCTTGTCTACGTCACTGGAGGAACTTCTCTACGTCACTGGAGGAGCTTCTCTATGTCACTGGAGGAGCTTCTCTATGTCACTGGAGGAGCTTCTCTATGTCACTGGAGGAGCTTCTCTACGTCACTGGAGGAGCTTCTCTACATCACTGGAGGTGCTTCTCTACATCACTGGAGGAGCTTCTCTACATCACTGGAGGAGCTTCTCTACGTCACTGGAGGAGCTTCTCTACATCACTGGAGGAGCTTCTCTACATCACTGGAGGAACTTCTCTATGTCACTGGAGGAGCTTCTCTACATCACTGGAGGAGCTTCTCTACATCACTGGAGGAGCTTCTCTACGTCACTGGAAGAACTTCTCTATGTCACTGGAGGAGCTTCTCTATGTCACTGGAGGAGCTTCTCTATGTCACTGGAGGAGCTTCTCTATGTCACTGGAGGAGCTTCTCTATGTCACTGGAGGAGCTTATCTACGTCACTGGAGGAGCTTCTCTACATCACTGGAGGAACTTCTCTACGTCACTGGAGGAGCTTCTCTATGTCACTGGAGGAGCTTCTCTATGTCACTGGAGGAGCTTCTCTATGTCACTGGAGGAGCTTCTCTACGTCACTGGAGGAGCTTCTCTACATCACTGGAGGTGCTTCTCTACATCACTGGAGGAGCTTCTCTACATCACTGGAGGAGCTTCTCTACGTCACTGGAGGAGCTTCTCTACATCACTGGAGGAGCTTCTCTACGTCACTGGAGGAACTTCTCTATGTCATTGGAGGAGCTTCTCTATGTCACTGGAGGAGCTTCTCTATGTCACTGGAGGAGCTTCTCTATGTCACTGGAGGAGCTTCTCTACGTCACTGGAGGAGCTTCTCTACGTCACTGGAGGAGCTTCTCTACATCACTGGAGGAGCTTCTCTACATCACTGGAGGAGCTTCTCTATGTCACTGGAGGAACTTCTCTATGTCACTGGAGGAGCTTCTCTATGTCACTGGAGGAGCTTCTCTACGTCACTGGAGGAACTTCTCCACGTCACTGGAGGAGCTTCTCTATGTCACTGGAGGAGCTTCTCTATGTCACTGGAGGAGCTTCTCTATGTCCCTGGAGGAGCTTATCTACGTCTCTGGAGGAGCTTCTCTATGTCACTGGAGGAGCTTCTCTATGTCACTGGAGGAGCTTCTCTATGTCACTGGAGGAGCTTCTCTATGTCACTGGAGGAGCTTCTCTACGTCACTGGAAGAACTTCTCTATTTCACTGGAGGAGCTTCTCTATGTCACTGGAGGAGCTTCTCTACGTCACTGGAAGAACTTCTCTATGTCACTGGAGGAGCTTCTCTACGTCACTGGAAGAACTTCTCTATGTCACTGGAGGAGCTTCTCTATGTCACTGGAGGAGCTTCTCTAAGTCACTGAAGGAGCTTCACTATGTCACTGGAGGAGCTTCTCTATGTCACTGGAGGAGCTTCTCTATGTCACTGGAGGAGCTTATCTACGTCACTGGAGGAGCTTCTCTACGTCACTGGAAGAACTTCTCTATGTCACTGGAGGAGCTTCTCTATGTCACTGGAGGAGCTTCTCTATGTCACTGGAGGAGCTTCTCTATGTCACTGGAGGAGCTTATCTACGTCACTGGAGGAGCTTCTCTACGTCACTGGACGAGCTTCTCTATGTCACTGGAGGAGCTTCTCTATGTCACTGGAGGAGCTTCTCTATGTCACTGGAGGAGCTTCTCTACATCACTAGAGGAACTTCTCTACGTCACTGGAGGAGCTTCTCTATGTCACTGGAGGAACTTCTCTATGTCACTGGAGGAGCTTCTCTACGTCACTGGAGGAGCTTCTCTACATCACTGGAGGAACTTCTCTATGTCACTGGAGGAGCTTCTCTACATCACTGGAGGAACTTCTCTATGTCACTGGAGGAACTTCTCTATGTCACTGGACGAGCTTCTCTTCGTCACTGGAGGAGCTTATCTACGTCACTGGAGGAGCTTCTCTATGTCACTAGAGGAGCTTCTCTATGTCACTGGAGGAGCTTCTCTACGTCACTGGAGGATCTTCTCTACGTCACTGGAGGAGCTTCTCTATGTCACTGGAGGAGCTTCTCTATGTCACTGGAGGAGCTTCTCTATGTCACTGGAGGAGCTTATCTACGTCACTGGAGGAGCTTCTCTATGTCACTGGAGGATCTTCTCTACATCACTGGAGGATCTTCTCTACGTCACTGGGGGAGCTTCTCTTCGTCACTGGAGGAGCTTCTCTATGTCACTGGAGGAACTTCTCTACGTCACTGGAGGAGCTTCTCTACATCACTGGAGGAGCTTCTCTACATCACTGGAGGATCTTCTCTATGTCACTGGAGGAGCTTCTCTTCGTCACTGGAGGATCTTCTCTACGTCACTGGAGGAGCTTCTCTACGTTACTGCAGGAGCTTCTCTATGTTACTGAAGGAACTTCTCTACGTCGCTGGAGAAGCTTCTCTACTTGAGGTGAGATCTAATCAGAACTGAGGTAAGGTGGAGCTTCCTCCACTTCCAGACACTGTTCTTGTGTCAGACAAGGGGCAGCTGGGGTTGGGGTGGGAGTGAGGTCAGTGAGCAGCATATTGGGCAGGGAGCGGGCAGACATGGCTGAGCAGGTTTATTATTTGGAAGTTAATGACCTGTTACTCACCTGTCTGATGCAGACCTGTCATATGACTTCTGCTCTTTTTTTCTTCAGCGTGTCAACTTTTGGGTTACTGACCCGCCAGTGTCTCTCCTGCGGATTGGCCAGAGATCAGTGCTCCTACTTCAATGCCAGGTTCAGCCCATTGAACCAGCACTTCCTGCTGCACTGCAAAGGTAAGAGAGCCCATAAGCACCCAAACCTGCAATCTGCCACACTGCTGCGGAGAGTAACCACCCTGCACTGCCCATAAAGTTCCCAGAAATGAATAGCGCCCATCTTGTTGCTGTGCTCCAGGGGAAATAGCTGCTAAAGAGCCATAAATCTGAGTCAGAGGTTTCTGGGAATTTCCATTAAAGAGCCAAAATCATCAACTTATCTCATAAATGAAAGCGGGCAACTTCTTCTGGAGGGGACACTAAATAACAGCATCTGTGGAATTTAAAATTATGAGCTGCATTGTGACTTTTGGGAGGTCAAAACGCCCCCTATGTGTGTAGCATGGCTCGGGGGGGGGGGGTTGGGTGGTGGCTCAGATGGCAGTGTCTTGGGTGGTGTCTAGGGTGGTGGTGGCTCGTGGTGTTGCCTCAGGTGGTGGCTGCTTGGGTAGCGGGGGCTTCGGTGGCAGCGTCTTGGGTGGTGGTGGCTTGTGGTGTTGCCTCAGGTGGCGGTAGCTTGGTTGGGGGGGCGACTTAGATGTCAGTGTCTTGGGAGGTGGTGTCTCAGGTGGCAGTGTCTCGAGTGGCGGTTTGTGGTGTTGCCTCAGGTGGTGATAACCCGAGTAGGGGCAGCTTGGGTGGTGGTGTCTCAGGTGGTGGCTCGTGGCATTGCCTCAGGTGGTGGTAGCTCTGGTAGGGGGGGCTTGGATAGCGGTGTCTCGGGTGGTGGCTGGTGGTGTTGCCTCAGGGGGTGGTAGCTTGAGTGGGGGGCATCTTGGATGGCAATGTCTTGGGTGGTGGTGTCTTGGGTGGCAGTGTCTCGGGTGGTGGTGGCTTGTGGTGTTGCCTCAGGTGGTGGTAGCTCGAGTAGGCGCAGCTTGGGTGGTGGTGTCTTGGGTGGCACTGTCTCAGGTGGTGGCTCGTGGCTTTGCCTCAGGTGGTGGTAGCTTGGATAGTGGCAGCTTGGGAGCCAGTGTCTCAGGTGGTGGTTTGTGGTGTTGCCTCAGGTGGTGGTAGCCTGGGTGGGGCGGCTTGGGCGGCAGCGTCTTGGGTGGTGTCTCAGGTGGTTGCAGCTCATGTGGTGGCTGCTCGAGTAGGGGCGGCTTGGGTGGCAGCGTCTTGGGTGGTGGTGGCTCGTGGTGTTGCCGCAGGTGGTGGTAGCTTGAGTGGGGGGTGTCTTGGATGGCAATGTCTTGGGTGGTAGTGTCTTGGGTGGCAGTGTCTCAGGGGGGTGGATTGTAATGTTTCCTCAGGTGGTGGTAGCTTGAGTAGGGGCAGCTTGGGTGGTGGTGTCTGGGGTGGCGGCTCGTGGCATTGCCTGAGGTGGTGGTAGTTTGGATAGGAGTGGCTTGGGAGGCAGGGTCTCGGGTGGTTGCAACTCAGGCGGTGGTAGTTTGGATAGGAGTGGCTTGGGTGGCAGGGTCTTGGATGTTTGCAGCTCAGGTGGTGGTAGCTTGGGTGGTGGTGTCTCAGATGGTTGAAGCTCAGGTGGTGGTGTCTCAGGTGATGGCTGCTCGGGTGGGAGGCGGTGTCTCGGGTGGTGTTTTTTGGTGTTGCCTCAGGTATTGGCTGTTCAAGTAGGGGCGGCTTGGATGGTGGTGTCCCGGGTGGTTGCAGCTCAGGTGGTGGTAGCTTGGGTAGGGGCAGCTTGAGTGGTGGCTCGGGTGGTGGCAGCTTGAGTGTTGTCTCGTGTGGTTGCAGCTCAGGTGGTGGTGTCTCAGGTGGTTGCAGCTCAGGTGGTGGTATCTCGGGTAGGGGCAGCTTAGGTGGCATTGTCTTGGGTGATTGTGTCTTGGGTGGTGGTGTCTCGGGTGGTTGCAGCTCAGGTGGTGGTATCTCGGGTAGGGGCAGCTTAGGTAGCATTGTCTTGGGTGATTGTGTCTTGGGTGGTGGTGTCTCGGGTGGTTGCAGCTTGGGTGGTGGTATCTCGGGTAGGGGCGGCTTGGGTGGTGGTGTCTCGGGTGGTTGCAGCTCAGGTGGTGGTACCTTGGGTAGGGGTGGCTTGGGTGGTGGCAGCTCGGGTGGTGGCAGCTCAGGTGGGGCCCTCCAGTGCAGCAGGGAAGCCCTCAGCCTCCATATTGTGCAGGAAAGGGGATTCCCTCGGCCAGCCGCATCCTCTCCCCAGATTTGTGGCCCGATCTGTGTTCCCATAGATTGCAGTGATGTTACCCCCCCCCCCCCCCGGGGTCAGAGCGTGGGGGCAATTATTTATTGGTCACGCTTCTTTTCCAGGTCCCGGAGTCCCGATGTTCACCGCCCACCCCACCAACAACCCGTCAGGTGAGTTCTGCTCCTCAGGGGACAGGAGAGATGGGTTGTGGGACTGCCGTAACTTGGGGACACAGAATGACCCCCTGCGGGACGGCTGCTGCCCCTTGCCCCCGTCTAGCAGCATGCCTGGGGATAAAGCCTTCCCCAGTCTCTGGGTCTGCCGTAGCCCATCACATGACATCACCCAGCTCCGCCCACTAGCTCCTCAGTCATCCAGCTCATGGTAAGTCTACAGTAAGTCAGGCAGCTGGGCTTGCTGGATTTTTGCTGCTCCTCCCACTTCAGTTCACAATGATCTATAGCTCCAATCAGCACGCTTTGCTTACCACAATTAGCATAGGGGGCGGGATCTCATGGAGGGCTGGGCAATGCATAACCGGGGCTATGAAGTGCTATTAAAGGGGCAGTCCAACCTAAATAACTCGTGGTTCATGGGAGAAGCCATGATGAGGTTACCTGCGGCTGCCGCCCCATTGTCCTGCAGAGCATTGTCAATAAAGATGTTGCAGAGGATTCTGGGAGATAAATGCCCATCTTCACGTGACCCCGTTTGCCGCCAAATTTCTTCACAAATGGCCCCGTGTTGCATTTGCAGATTTCTACGTCTTGGAGGATAATGAACTGCTGCAGGAAGCCGTCGCCCAGAAGAAGATCTTCCGCACTGAGATCAAGACCATCAATATTGAAGATTATGGTGAGGAGGGGGCGTGTCTGTGGGTGGGGCTGAGGTTGGAGAGGGTGGGGCTGTGACTGGAGAGGGTGGGGCTGTGACTGGAGAGGGTGGGGCTGAGGCTGGAGAGGGTGGGGCTGAAGCTGAGGGTGGGGCTGTGACTGGAGAGGGAGGGGCTGAGGAGCGCAGGGCTGAGGGTGGCGAGGGTGGGGCTAAGGCTGGAGGTAGGGCTGAAGCTGAAGAGGGCAGCGGTTGGCGAGGGCGGGGCTTAGGCGGGAGATGGTGAGGCTGAGGGTGGGGCTGAGGCTGGAGAAGGTGGGGCTGAGGCTGAGGGTGGGGCTGAGGAAGGTGGGGCTAAGGCTGAAGAAAGTGGGGCTGAGGCTGGAGAGGGTGGGGCTGAGGAAGGTGGGGCTGAGGCTGGAGAGGGTGGGGCTGAGGAAGGTGGGGCTGAGGCTGGAGAGGGTGGGGCTGAGGAAGGTGGGGCTGAGGCTGGAGAAGGTGGGGCTGAGGCTGGAGAGGGTGGGGCTGAGGCTGGAGAAGGTGGGGCTGAGGCTGGAGAGGGTGGGCTGAGGATGGAGAGGGTGGGCTGAGGATGGAGAGGGCGGGGCTGAGGATGGAGAGGGCGGGGCTTAGGCTGGAGATGGTGAGGCTGAGGATGGAGAGGGTGGGCTGAGGATGGAGAGGGCGAGGCTGAGGATGGAGAAGGTGGGGCTGAGGCTGGAGAGGGTGGGGCTGAGGATGGAGAGGGCGGGGCTGAGGCTGGAGAGGGCGGGGCTGAGGCTGGAGAGGGCGGGGCTGAGGCTGGAGAGGGTGGGGCTGAGGCTGGAGAGGGTGGGCTGAGGATGGAGAGGGCGGGGCTGAGGATGGAGAGGGCGGGGCTGAGGCTGGAGAGGGTGGGCTGAGGAAGGAGAGGGTGGGGCTGAGGCTGGAGAGGGTGGGGCTGAGGATGGAGAGGGTGGGGCTGAGGCTGGAGAGGGTGGGGCTGAGGATGGAGAGGGTGGGCTGAGGATGGAGAGGGTGGGGCTGAGGCTGGAGAGGGCGGGGCTGAGGATGGAGAGGGCGGGGCTGAGGCTGGAGAGGGCAGGGCTAAGGCTGGAGAGGGCGGGGCTGTGGCTGGGGAGGGCAGGGCTGAGGCTGGAGAGGGCAGGGCTGAGGCTGGAGAGGGTGGGCTGAGGATGGAGAGGGTGGGGCTGAGGATGGAGAGGGTGGGCTGAGGATGGAGAGGGTGGGGCTGAAGGTGGGGCTGAGGGTGGGGCTGAGGCTGGAGAAGGTGGGGCTGAGGGTGGGGCTGAGGAAGGTGGGGCTAAGGCTGAAGAAGGTGGGGCTGAGGCTGGAGAGGGTGGGGCTGAGGGTGGCGAAGGTGGGGCTGAGGCTGGAGAGGGTGGGGCTGAGGCTGGAGAGGGTGGGGCTGAAGCTGAGGGTGGAGCTGTGACTGGAGAGGGAGGGGCTGAGGCTGGGGAGCGCAGGGCTGAGGGTGGCGAGGGTGGGGCTAAGACTGGAGGTGGGGCTGAGGCTGAGGGTGGGGCTGAGGAAGGTGGGGCTAAGGCTGAAGAAGGTGGGGCTGAGGCTGGAGAGGGTGGGCTGAGGGTGGCGAAGGCGGGGCTGAGGCTGGAGAGGTTGGGGCTGAGGCTGGAGAGGGTGGGGCTGAGGCTGGAGAGGGTGGGGCTGAGGCTGAGGGTGGGGCTGAGGCTGGAGAGGGTGGGGCTGAGGCCAGAGAGGGTGGGGCTGAGGCTGAGGGTGGGGCTGAGGCTGGAGAGGGTGGGGCTGAGGCTGGAGAGGGTGGGGATGAGGGTGGCGAAGGCGGGGCTGAGGCTGGAGAGGTTGGGGCTGAGGCTGGAGAGGGTGGGGCTGAGGCTGGAGAGGGTGGGGCTGAGGCTGAGGGTGGGGCTGAGGCTGGAGAGGGTGGGGCTGAGGCCAGAGAGGGTGGGGCTGAGGCTGAGGGTGGGGCTGAGGCTGGAGAGGGTGGGGCTGAGGCTGGAGAGGGTGGGGATGAGGCTGGAGAGGGTGGGGCTGAGGCTGGAGAGGGTGGAGCTGAGGCTGAGGCTGGAGAAGGTGGGGCTGGTGTTGTGGAGGGCATGACTGTGGCTGGGGAGGCTGGGGCTGAGGCTGGAGAGGGCGGGGCTGAGGCTGGAGAGGGCGGGGCTGAGGCTGCAGAGGGTGGGGCTAAGGATGGAGAAGGTGGGGCTGAAGCTGCAGAGGGCGGGGCTGAGGCTGCAGAGGGTGGGGCTAAGGATGGAGAAGGTGGGGCTGAGGCTGGAGAGGGTGGGGGTGAGGCTGAATAGGTTGGGGCTGGGGCTGGAGAGGGTGGGGCTGAGGCTGAGGAGGGCAGGGCTGAGGCTGGAGAGGGCGGGGCTGAGGCTGGAGAAGGTGGGGCTGAGGCTGGAGAGGGCGGGGCTAAGGATGGAGAAAGTGGGGCTAAGGATGGAGAGGGCGGGGCTGAGGCTGGAGAGGGCGGGGCTGAGGCTGGAGAGGGCAGGGCTGAGGCTGGAGAGGGCAGGGCTAAGGATGAAGAGGGTGGGGCTGTGGCTGGGGAGGGCAGGGCTGAGGCTGGAGAGGGCTGGGCTGAGGATGCATAGGGTGGGGCTGAGGGTGGGCTGAGGCTGGAGGGGGTAGGGCCAAGGTGGAGGGGGTGGGGCTGAGGCTGGAGAGGGTAGGGCCAATGTGGAGAGGGCGGGGCTGAGGTTGGGGTGGAGCTAAGGCTGTGGGCGGGGCTGAGGTATGGCACTCACTTGACATTGTGTCTCTTAGAGCTTCCTCTGCGTCTGTCATTCCCGCGGGATTTCACGGAGCAGAACCAATATCCTCTTCTCCTCATTGTGTAAGTACTGGAAAATGGCGGAGGCGTGCGCCCTCCTACCAGCATAGCTCCGCCCCCCACTAACCCGGGTCACCGGATTAAGATGGAGGTATCCCATTACAGCTTGCACCCCAAAAGCCGGCCATTTCCCCCCAGCATGCATTGCGCCTCCCCATCCCGCTCGCGTCTCAGCAGCGTATCCTCCACCTTCATAGTAGACAGTTTCCCAGGTGGTTATGGGATTTCCCATAATTCCCAGCAGCGCAGTGATTGGCTTCCATGGTCTTTCCTCTTCTAGGGACGAGTCTCCGGGGAGTCAGCTGGTGACAGACAAGTTCCACGTGGACTGGGATTCGGTGCTGATAAATTCCGATGGCGTTATCGTGGCGCGCTTCGATGGGCGCGGCAGCGGTTTCCAGGGACTGAAGATCCTGCAGGAAGTTCATCGAGGACTTGGATCTGTGGAAGTAAAGGACCATATAGCTGCTGTAGAGTGAGAAGCCTTCCCTCTCTTTGCTCACTGTGTAGTGTGATTGACACAAGTTCCCAGAATTCACCTGAAACCATTGAAACCCCTCCCCCGCTGTGGCGGGGAGTGTGCTGCAGGTTTACAGGCCGGTCCCTGCACAGAGTCTCAGATGTTCCTGTATCCTATCCCAGGTTCTCTAAGTCTGTAGATGAGGTCTCCTGTGTACCCACAATGCACTGGGGCCAGTCCCAGAATCACCCTGAACCCCCTCCCCTGCTTCATCCTTGCTGAGGCAGGGAGTGTGCTGCAGTTTTACAGGCCGATCCCTGTACAGGGTACCAGCTGTTCCTGTATCCTATCCCAGGTTCTCTGTCTATAGATGAGGTCTCCTGTGTACCCACAATGCACTGGGGCCAGTCCCAGAATTCCCCTGAAACCCTTCTCCGCTTCTTCATCCTCGCTGAGGCGGGGAGTGTGCTGCAGGTTTACAGGCCGGTCCCTGCACAGAGTCCCATATGTTCCTGTATCCTATCCCAGGTTATCTCAGTCTATGATAGAGGTCTCCTGTGCACCCACAATGCACTGGGGCCAGTCCCTGAATTCCCCTGAACCCCCTTCCTTATGTATCTTATGTGGGGGTCAGCACCCCTCCCCCAGGTATCTTATGTGGGGGTCAGCACCCCTCCCCATGTATCTTATGTGGGGGTCAGCACCCCTTCCCCAGGTATCTTATGTGGGGGTCAGCACCCCTCCCCCATGTATCTTATGTGGGGGTCAGCATCCCTCCCCCAGGTATCTTATGTGGGGTCAGCACCCCTTCCCCCCATGTATCTTATGTGGGGGTCAGCACCCCTTCCCCCCATGTATCTTATGTGGGGGTCAGCACCCCTTCCCCCCCATGTATCTTATGTGGGGGTCAGCACCCCTTCCCCCCCATGTATCTTATGTGGGGGTCAGCACCCCTTCCCCCCATGTATCTTATGTGGGGGTCAGCACCCCTTCCCCCCATGTATCTTATGTGGGGGTCAGCACCCCTTCCCCCCATGTATCTTATGTGGGGGTCAGAACCCCTCCCCATGTATCTTATGTGGGGGTCAGCACCCCTTCCCCCCATGTATCTTATGTGGGGGTCAGCACCCCTCCCCCATGTATCTTATGTGGGGGTCAGCACCCCTCCCCATGTATCTTATGTGGGGGTCAGCACCCCTTCCCCCATGTATCCTATGTGGGGGTCAGCACCCCTCCCCATGTATCTTATGTGGGGGTCAGCACCCCTTCCCCCATGTATCCTATGTGGGGGTCAGCACCCCTTCCCCCCATGTATCTTATGTGGGGGTCAGCACCCCTCCCTCATGTATCTTATGTGGGGGTCAGCACCCCTCCCCATGTATCTTATGTGGGGGTCAGCACCCCTCCCCCATGTATCTCATGTGGGGGTCAGCACCCCTCCCCCATGTATCTTATGTGGGGGTCAGCACCCCTCCCCATGTATCTTATGTGGGGGTCAGCACCCCTTCCCCCCATGTATCTTATGTGGGGGTCAGCACCCCTCCCCCATGTATCTTATGTGGGGGTCAGCACCCCTCCCCCATGTATCTTATGTGGGGGCAGCACCCCTCCCCCATGTATCTTATGTGGGGGTCAGCACCCCTCCCTCATGTATCTTATGTGGGGGTCAGCACCCCTCCCCCATGTATCTAATGTGGGGGTCAGCACCCCTCCCCCATGTATCTTATGTGGGGGTCAGCACCCCTCCCCCATGTATCTTATGTGGGGGTCAGCACCCCTCCCCCATGTATCTTATGTAGGGGTCAGCACCCCTCCCTCATGTATCTTATGTGGGGGTCAGCACCCCTCCCCCATGTATCTTATGTGGGGGTCAGCACCCCTCCCCCATGTATCTTATGTGGGGGTCAGCACCCCTCCGCCATGTATCTTATGTGTAACGTCTGATGACCCCTCCCCCGGCTGCCCGCCCATATACAGGTTGTCCTCGATGCACCTCCCGGGCTCTCCTCAGGGTCTGGTTGTCCTTTGTCTCGGCAGGTGGCTGCTGCGGTTGCCGTACATCGATGCCAATAGGCTCAGCATATTCGGGAAGGTAAGTGGCCCGGAGCTGTCCCTGGCCTCCATCATTGGAGGTCCTCTTGAAGTGGAAAGTGGTGAGCGTGAAGGGAGTTAGAGGAGTGAGGGAAGGAGGAGAGGTCGGATGGGAGGGGTGAGAGGTCGGATGGGAGGGGTGAGAGGTCGGATGGGAGGGGTGAGAGGTCAGATGGGAGGGGTGAGAGGTCAGATGGGAGGGGTGAGAGGTCAGATGGGAGGGGTGAGAGGTCGGATGGGAGGGGTGAGAGGTCGGATGGGAGGAGTGAGAGGTCGGATGGGAGGAGTGAGAGGTCGGATGGGAGGGGTGAGAGGTCGGATGGGAGGGGTGAGAGGTCGGATGGGAGGAGTGAGATGCCAGATGAATGAGATGACGGGCTGGGAGGAGGCACAAGATGCTGGAGGGGAGGAGTATTATGGCATATGGTAGAAGGGAGACGGCAGATGATGGGGGGGTGTATGAGATGATGGGATAGGAGGAGTTATATGCCAGACTGGAGAAGTGATATGGCGGATGGGTGGAGTGAGATGGTGGGATGGGAGGAGTGAGATGGTGAAACGGAAGGAGTGAGATGCTGGATGGGAGGAGTGAGATGTCAGATGGGGGGAGTGAGATGTTAGATGGAAGGGGTGAGATGTCGGATGGAAGAGGTTATATGTTGGATGGAATGGTTAGAAGCTGGATGGGAGGGGTGAAATGTCAGATGGGAGGAGTGAGATACCAGATGGGACGAGTGAGATGTCAGATCGGAGGAGTGAGATGCCAGATGAATGAGATGACGGGCTGGGAGGAGGCACAAGATGCTGGAGGGGAGGAGTATTATGGTATATGGTAGAAGGGAGACGGCAGATGATGGGGGGGTGTATGAGATGATGGGATATGAGGAGTTATATGCCAGACTGGAGAAGTGATATGGCGGATGGGTGGAGTGAGATGGTGGGCTTGGAGGAGTGAGATGCCAGATGGGAGGAATGATATGGCGGATGGGTGGAGTGAGATGGTGGGCTTGGAGGAGTGAGATGCCGGATGGGAGGAGTGATATGGTGGATGGGTGGAGTGAAATGTTGGGATGGGAGGAGTGAGATGGTGAAATGGAAGGAGTGAGATGCTGGATGGGAGGAGTTATATGGCGGATGGGTGAGATGGTGGGATGGGAGGAGTGAGATGGTGGGAGGAGATTACTGCACACACTCCAGTCTGGCACTCCTGATGTAGGTTATTGTGTCACATGTCTGGGGCCTGGTCTGGGGGCGGTGCTTGAGGGGGAGGGGCATTTTAGTCACTGACGCTAAGCCTGGTTCTCTCTCACAGGGTTATGGCGGATACATCGCCTCCATGATCTTAAAGGCCAATGAGAGATTCTTTAAATGCGGCGCCCTGATTGCCCCCATCACCGACATGCGGCTGTACGGTAAGTTCCGGGGACCCCCCTCATACCCTGCGCAGTGCCTGTGCAGCACATGACTGACCGGCAGATTGCCCATTGGGAGAATCTTTTCTGTCAGTACCTCCTATTCTTTGTTTCTTTCCTTCTATTCTATTCTATTCATTCTTTCCTCCATCTGTTTTTTGTTTTTTCACTTTCATCTGTTCGTTCTGCAATTCCTTTTTTCTCTTTCTTTCTTCTTTTCTTCTATTTCTTTCTGTCAATCCTTCTATTCTTTGTTTCTTTCTTTATATTCTTTCATTCATTCTTTCCTCCATCTGTTTTTTGTTTTTTCACTTTCATCTGTTCGTTCTGCAATTCCTTTTTTCTCTTTCTTTCTTCTTTTCTTCCATTTTTTCGGTCAGTACCTCTATTCCTTCTTTCCTATCTTTTCTGTTTTTTTTCTCCCATTGCCTTTTTCTGTCATTCCTTTTATTGTTTCTCTTATTCTTTCTATGCATTTGTTCTTTCTATTGATTTCCCTTAAAATATTTTTTTTTATATATTTTGAATTTATCATATTCACTCATTATATTCATACACGCATGTGCCATGTATAGAGCACACTGTCAAGGGGCCCACTGAGACTCTATTGCCCAGGGGCCCGCATATACCTGGAGCCGGGCCTGGGTAAGTGCCACTATCAGGGCACGTGACGGCTTCAGTGAACCCCTCCACCTCAGTGCTGGAGGAGTGGGCGTGTCCTGCATTGTACCTCCCCCGTGTGGCGCCTCCGGTGGCCGCTGCATCACACTGCGGCAGCATTTCATTGGCTCATGTTTTGTCTTCCTGCAGCCTCCGCCTTCTCGGAACGCTACCTGGGAATGCCGAGCACAGAGGAGAACACCTACCAGGTAAGACCAGCCACTGTGGACCACCTGGAGCGAGATGGTGAAGGAGGAGGAGTGAGATGATGCAATGGGTGGAGTGAGATGCTGGATGGGAGGAGTGAGATGGTGGAATGGGAGGAGCGAGATGGTGCAATGGGAGGAGCGAGATGGTGCAATGGGAGGAGCGAGATGGTGGGATGGGAGGAGTAATATGGTGGATGGGTTTAGTGAGATGCTGGATGGGTGGAGTGAGATGCTGGATGGGAGGAGTAATATGGTGGATGGGTTTAGTGAGATGCTGGATGGGTGGAGTGAGATGCTGGATGGGTGGAGTGAGATGCTGGATGGGTGGAGTGAGATGCTGGATGGGTGGAGTAATATGGTGGATGGGTTTAGTGAGATGGTGGGATAGGAGGAGTGAGGTGGTGAAATGGAAGGCGTGAGATGCCGGATGGAAGGAGTATTATGGCGCTTTCTTGGAACGCTACCTGGGAATGCCGAGCACGGAGGAGAACACCTACCAGGTAATATCAGCCACTGTGGACCACCTCGAGTGAGATGGTGAAGGAGGAGTAGTGAGATGGTGATATGGAAGGAGTGAGATGCCGGATGGGAGGAGTAATATGATGGATGGGTGGAGTGAGATGGTGGGATGGGAATAGCGAGGTTGGGGAATGGAAGGAGTGAGATGGTGGGATGGGAGGAGTGAGGTGGTGGAATGGAAGGAGTGAGATATCGGATGGGAAGAGTTATATGGTGGTTGGGAGGAGCGAGACAGTGGAATGGGAGGAGTGAGATGCTAGATGGGAGGAGCAATATGGTGGATGGGTGGAATGAGATGGTGGGATGGGAGAAGAGAGGTGGTGAAATGGAAGGAGTGAGATGCCGGATGGGAGGAGTAATATGGCAAATGGGTGGAGTGAGATAGTGGAATGGGAGGAGCGAGATGGTGGAATGGGGGGAGTGAGATGCCGGATGGAAGGAATAATATGGCGCCTTCTCGGAACACTACCTGGGAATGCCGAGCACGGAGGAGAATACCTACCAGGTAACATCAGCCACTGTGGACCACCTGGAGTGAGATGATGAAGGAGGAGTAGTGAGATGGTAAAATGGAAGGGGTGAGATGCTGGATGGGAGGAGTAATATGGCGGATGGGTGGAGCGAGATGGTGGGATGGGAGAAGCGAGAAGGTGCTATGGGAGGAGTGAGATGCCGGATGGGAGGAGTAATCTGGTGGATGGGTGGAGTGAGATGGTAGGATGGGAGAAGTGAGGTGGTGGAATGGAAGGAGTGAGATATCGGATGGGAAGAGTTATATGGTGGATGGGTGGAGTGAGATAGTGGGATGGGAGGAGCGAGATGCCGGATGGAAGGAGTAATATGGCGCCTTCTCAGAACGCTACCTGGGAATGCCGAGCACGGAGGAGAACACCTATCAGGTAACATCAGCCACTGTGGACTACCTGGATTGAGATGGTGAAGGAGGAGTAGTGAGATGGTGAAATGGAAGGAGTGAGATGCTGGATGGGAGGAGTAATAGGGCGGATGGGTGGAGTGAGATGGTGGAATGGGAGGAGTGAGATGCCGGATGGGAGGAGTAATCTGGTGGATGGGTGGAGTGAGGTGGTGGAATGGGAGGAGTAATATGGCGGATGGGTGGAGTGAAATGGTGGGATGGGTGGAGCGAGATGGTGGAATGGGAGGAGCGAGATGGTGGAATGGGAGGAGCGAGATGGTGGAATGGGGGGAGTGATATGCCAGATGGAAGGAATAATATGGCGCCTTCTCGGAACGCTACCTGGGAATGCCGAGCACAGAGGAGAACACCTACCAGGTAACATCAGCCACTGTGGACCACCTGGATTGAGATGGTGAAGGAGGAGTAGTGAGATGGTGAAATGGAAGGAGTGAGATGCTGGATGGGAGGAGTAATATGGTGGATGGGTGGAGTGAGGTGGTGGAATGGAAGGAGTGAGATGCTGGATGGGAGGAGTTATATGGCAAATGGGTGGAGTGAAATGGTGGGATGGCAGTAGCGAGATGGTGGAATGGGTGGAGTGAGATGCCGGATGGGAGGAGTAATATGGTGGATGGGTGGAGTGAGATGGTGGGATAGGAGGAGTGAGGTGGTGAAATGGAAGGAGTGAGATGCTGGATGGGAGGAGTAATAGGGCGGATGGGTGGAGTGAGATGGTGGAACGGGAGGAGTGAGGTGGTGAAATGGAAGGAGTGAGATGCTGGATGGGAAGAGTTATATGGTGGAATGGGAGTAGCGAGATGGTTGAACGGGAGAAGTGAGATGCCGGATGGAAGGAGTATGATGGCGCCTTCTCAGAACGCTACCTGGGAATGCCGAGCACGGAGGAGAACACCTATCAGGTAACACCAGCCACTGTGGACCCCGTGGAGTGAGATGGTGAAGTAGGAGTAGTGAGATGGTGAAGTAGGAGTAGTGAGATGGTGGAATGGGAGGAGTGAGATGCCGGATGGAAGGAGTAATATGGCGCCTTCTCGGAACGCTACCTGGGAATGCCGAGCACGGAGGAGAACACCTACCAGGTTACAGCAGCCACTGGGACCACCTCTGCCTCACTCTGTGGTCCAATTACTTTGCTCCACCCCTTCCTGTTCCCCTTTAACCCCAACCCCTTGCCCAAGCCACTCCCCCAAATAACGCCATCCACCCCCCTCCTCACCCACATGTAACGTCTCTCCTCAGGCATCCAGCGTCCTGCACAACATGAACGGCTTCAAGGAGAAGAACCTCTTACTGATCCACGGGACAGCGGACGGTGAGTGACAGCCCTCCCGGTACTCACCTGACTCCAGCATACGCATCATTCATCAACCCAGTGTGATTATATCATAGAGGGGAGGTGTGACGTGAGAGGTGTGAGAGGTGACATGTCTGATGAGAGGAGTGAGATGCCCGACCAGATTAAAAATAACGGAAGGGAGGAGTGAGATGCTGGATGAGAAGAGTGAAATGCTGTATGGGAGGGGTGAGATGCCAGATGGGAGGGGTGAGATGCCCGACCGGAGAAAAAATGACGGAAGGGAGGAGTGAGATTCAGAATGAGAGGGGGTGACATGTCAGGTGGTCAGAGTGAGCTGCCAGGTCGGAGGGGTAAGAAGAGTGAGATGTTGTGTGGGAGGAGTGAAATGCCCGACCGGAGAAAAAATGATAGAAAGGAGGAGTGAGATGCCATCAACCCGGATGGGATGAGGTGAGAGACTGGGTGGAAGAGGTGAGATGTCAGGTGGGAGTAGTGAGATGTCAAGTGGGAGGGGTGAGAAAAGTGAAATGTTGGGTGGGAGGAGTGAGATGTTGGGTGGGAGGGGTAAGAAAGGTGAGATGTATGGGGGGAGGAGTGAGATGTCAGTTGGGAGGGGTAAGAAGAGTGAGATGTGAGGTGGGAGGGATAAGAAGAGTGAGATGTCGGGTGGGAGGGATAAGAAGAGTGAGATGTCGGGTGGGAGGAGTGAGATGTCGGTTGGGAGGGGGTAAGAATAATGAGATGTTGGGTGGGAGGAGTGAGATGTTGGGTGGGAGGGGTAAGAAGAGTGAGATGTCAGGTGAACGGAGTGAGATTCTTAATGGGAGAAGTGATATGTTAGATAAGAGGGGTGAGATGTCAGAAAAATTAGTTGTTGAAGTGAGATTCTGGATGGGAGGGGTGAGATGCCTGAATGGAAGGAGTGAAATGTTGGGTGGGAGGAGTGAGATGCAGGATGGGAGGGGTGAGATGTTGGGTGGGAGGAGTGAAATGCTGCATGGGAGGGGTGAGATGTCAAGTGGGAGGAGTGAGATGCTGGATGGGAGTGATGAGATGCTGAACTGGAGGGATGAGATGTCAGGTGGGAGGAGTGAGATGCTGGATGGGAGGGGTGAGATGTCAGATGGGAGAAGTGAGATTCTGAATAGGAGGGGTGATATGTTAGATAAGAGGGGTGAGATGTCAGAAAATTAGATGTTGAAGTGAGATGCGTGGGATAGGAGGAGTGAAACCTCGGATGAAAGGAGTGATATGGGATAAGTGAGATGCCAGATGGGAGGGGTGAGATGGTGGAATGGAAGGAGTGAGATGCCAGATGGGAGGAATATGATGCCAAATGGGAGCAGTTAGATGCCAGATGGCAGGGGTGAGGTGCGAGATATTAAATGTCGGATGGGAGAATGGAGATTCCACATGGGAGGGGTGAGATGCCAAATGGAAGCAATGAGATGGGAGAAGTGAGATGCCCCATGGGAGGGCTTAGATAGTGGAATGGTAGTGGTGAGATGCCAGATGGGTAGAGTAGGGTGTCAGGTGGAAGGGGTGAGATGCCAGATGGCAGGGGTGAGGTGTGAGATGTTAAATGTCAGATGGAAGAAGTGAGATGCCGGATGGGAGGGGTGAGATAGTGAAATGGGAGAAGTAAAATGTCGGATGGGAGGAGGGAAATGGGAGAAGTGAGAAACCGCATGGGAGGGGTTAGATGGTGGAATGGGAGGGGTGAGATGCCAGATGGGAGGAGTGAGATGGGAGAAGTGAGAAGCTGCATGGGAGGGATTAGATGGTAGAATGAGAGGGGTGAGATATCAGATGGGAAGAGTGAAATGTCGGATGGGAGGAGTGAGGTGGGAGAAGTGAAATGCCGGATGGGAGAAGTGAGAAGCTGCATGGGAGGGATTAGATGGTAGAATGAGAGGGGTGAGATATCAGATGGGAAGAGTGAGATGATGGATGGGAGGAGTGAGGTAGGAGAAGTGAAATGCCGGATGGGAGAAGTGAGATGCCAGATGGGAGGGGTTAGGTTGTAGAATGGGAGGAGTGAGATGTCAGTTGGGAGAAGTGAGATGGGAGAAGTGAAATGTCGGATGGAAGCGAGAGGCTGAATGGGAGGCGGGAGATGGGAGAAGTGAGAAGCTGAATGGTAGGGGTTAGATGTTGAAATGGGAGGAGTGAGATTCCGGATGGGAGAAGTGAGAAGCCGCATGGGAGGGGTTAGATGGTGGAATAAGAGGAGTGAGATGGGAGAGGCTGCGCCCTGCTCCTTGTGTCTACGAGCGATCGCTCTTCCTGACTTTTCTTTGCTTCTGATTTCTGCAGCTAAAGTCCATTTCCAACATTCAGCCGAACTCATCAAACAGTTGATCAAGGCCGGTGTGAACCACACGACACAGGTGAGCCCCGCCTCCCTCCGTACACGATCAGCTGACCATTGCTGAGTGACATGCAGCACTGCACCCTGGGTAATCGAATGCCCTCACATCTTCTTCTCTCCTTCCAGATTTATCCAGATGAAGGGCACAACATCTCATCGGAGAAAAGCCGCCGGCACCTGTACAGCACGCTGCTGCGATTCTTCAGTGGGTGCGCGCAGGCCGACTTCCAGGCCGTGGTACAGGAAGTGGAGGAGGACGAGTGAGGGGGCGATGAGGGATTTTCTGGGATCTTCCGAGGCCCTGAGCGGCTCTCTGGCTACTCGTCAGCACAGCAGATGTAACGATGGGACCTTGTGATGGATGGGACTCTCTGCTGGCCTCCTGTGCCGAGGAGCTGTTTTGGATAGTTTAGTGCATGTTTTCTGTTTCTTCTCTGAGACTTTCTTACTAACCTCCATTTCCAGACCCTCCTCCCCCCAGGCTCCGCCCCCCGATGGCAGGACAAGTGCAATTTCTTCTGTTTTCCATCTCTGACTGGCGACCACCGGTTCTGGCGGAAGTGTTGGGTGGTCGCAGATTCCTCTATCCACCCCATGAGCTGGCGACAGACACTTTTCTGGGGGCCGACATTCTGCAAAGACTCGCCCTTTCCTCTGGAGGGAAATTTCTATTTTTCAATTTGTACCGAGACGCGGGGGAGAGGATGCCGCGGCGCCCCCTGCAGACGGATCTCATTTTACAGGAGAAAGCTTTTATTTGTCTTATATACAGAGATGCCACTTCCCGTGTAAATTTCTCGCTTGTATATATGAAGACATCAATATTAAATTATGTTTTCCTACGCGGCTCTGCGCTCCCGCCTAAGCGGCGGCAGCGGGTGGGAGGGGGATGTAGGGACACGACTCTGTGCTCCGGCCTCAGCAGCTGGTGGGAAGGGTCGAGCTCCAGTGTTTTACCTCATATGGTTGGGCACGATGTCCAATGGGAAGGTTCGGGCTCCAGTGTTTTACCTTATATGGTTGGCATGACGTCCAATGGGAAGGGTCAGGCTCCAGTGTTTTACCTCATAGGATTGGGCACAAGATCCAATGGAAAGGTCGGGATCCAGTGTTTTACCTCATATGGTTGGCATGACATCCAATGGGAAGGGTTGGGCTCCAGTGTTTTACCTCATATGGTTGGGCACAACGTCCAATGGGAAGGGTCGGGCTCCAGTGTTTTACCTCATATGGTTGGGCACAACATCCAATGGGAAGGGTCGGGGATCCAGTGTTTTACCTTATATGGTTGGCATGACGTCCAATGGGAAGGGTCGGGAATCAGTGTTTTACCTCATAGGGTTGGGCACAACGTCCAATGGGAAGTGCCAGGCTCCAGTGTTTTACCTCATATGGATGGCACGACATCCAATGGGAAGGGTCGGGATCCAGTGTTTTACCTCTTATGGTTGGCATGACTTCCAATGGGAAGGAACAGGCTCCAGTGTTTTACCTCATATGGTTGGCATGACATCCAATGAGAAGGGTCGGGCTCCAGTGTTTTACCTCTTATGGTTGGCATGACTTCCAATGGGAAGGATCGGGCTCCAGTGTTTTACCTCATATGGTTGGCATGACTTCCAATGAGAAGGGTCGGGCTCCAGTGTTTTACCTCATATGGTTGGGCACAACATCCAATGCGAAGGGTAGAGGATCCAGTATTTGCCTCATATGGTTGGCACAACATCCAATGGGAAGGGTCGGCCTCCAGTGTTTTACCTCATATGGTTGGCATGACGTCTAATGGGAAGGGTCGGACTCCAGCATTTTACCTCATATGGTTGGGCACAACCTCCAATGGGAAGGGTCGGGATCCAGTGTTTTACCTCATATGGTTGGGCACGATGTCCAATGGGAAGGGTCGGGCTCCAGTGTTTTTCCAAATATGGTTGGCATGAAGTTCAATGGGAAGGGTCGGGATCCAGTGTTTTACCTCATAGGGTTGGGCACAACGTCCAATGTGAAGGGTCGGGCTCCAGTGTTTTACCTCATAGGGTTGGGCACAACGTACAATGGGAAGGGTCGGGCTCCAGTGTTTTACCTCATATGGTTGGGCACAACATCCAATGCGAAGGGTCGGGGATCCAGCGTTTTACCTCATATGGTTGGCATGACGTCCAATGGGAAGGGTCGGACTCCAGCATTTTACCTCATATGGTTGGCATAACATCCAATGGGAAGGGTCGGGCTCCAGTGTTTTACCTCATGTGGTTGGGCACGACGTCCAATGGGAAGGGTCGGGTTCCAGTGTTTTACCTCTTATGGTTGGCATGACATCCAATGGGAAGGAACAGGCTCCAGTGTTTTACCTCATATGGTTGGGTAAGATGTCCAATGGGAAGGGTCGGGCTCCAGTGTTTTACCTCATATGGTTGGCATGAAGTCCAATGGGAAGGGTCGGGATCTAATGTTTTACCTCATATGGTTGGGCACAGCGTCCAATGGGAAGGGTCGGGCTCCAGTGTTTTACCTCATATGGTTGGGCACAACATCCAATGGGAGGGGTCGGCCTCCAGTGTTTTACCTCATATGGTTGGCATGACGTCTAATGGGAAGGGTCGGACTCCAGCATTTTACCTTATATGGTTGGCATGACGTCCAATGGGAAGGGTCGGGTTCCAGTGTTTTACCTCACATGGTTGGGCATGAAATCCAGTGGGAAGGGTCGGGCTCCAGTGTTTTACCTCACATGGTTGGGCACAATGTCCAATGGGAAGGGTCGGGGTCCAGTGTTTTACCTCACATGGTTGGGCACAACATCCAATGGGAAGGGTCAGGGTCCAGCTTGAGGGGAGTCACGGCAGCAGCTGGTGCTGTAATGGCAGCGGCTGTTCTAATATTGGGAAGGGGGCGGAATTTCTTCATCAGATTCTGGGCAAGATGCGTTTTGTTCCTTCCCGCCACCTCCGCCTGTCATCGACCATATGGCGCCATTCTGGCAGGAACGCGCTGCCGCTGCCTCACACTTTCCTCCCCACATGGATCTGATTTTAGACACGAGGCCGATCGTCTGCAGTATAGAGATCAGACCTGATTGAGGAGCAACCTCCCCTCACCCCCCCACCCACCATCCAGCCCAACTGCCATCACCAAGGAGACCAGTCACCTCCCCATCCCCAAAATACTCCAAACTGCTCCTATGTTACCATGAAATGCGTGATCTCACCACATCAATCAGTCAGTCAGGCATCCCGGATCTGAGCGCGCAAGCCACGAGCAAGAATAATGTGCACCAAACATTCCACCTCCTAGCAACTTCCAGAGACTTCTGGGAGCATTCCCAGTGCCCCGCGCATCTCAACTTCATGATCAGCCTCTTCAGGGGCACACTGGGATTGATCCACCCCCTCCCAAGAAGAAGCACACCCACCCTGCTAACAGCCAAGCCTCCCCCCGCACCTCTCACCCCCTCCCAAGAAGAAGCACGCCCACCCCGCTAACAGCCAAGCCTCCCCCCACACCTCTCACCCCCTCTCAAGAAGAATCACGCCCCTCCCGCTAACAGCCAAGCCTCCCCCCACACCTCTCACCCCCTCCCAAGAAGAATCACGCCCCTCCCGCTAACAGCCAAGCCCCCCCCCGCACCTCTCACCCCCTCCCAAGAAGAAGCACCCCCATCCCGCTGACAGCCAAGCCTCCCCCGGCGCGTCTCGCCCCCTCCCAAGAAGAAGCACACCCACCCTGCTAACAGCCAAGCCTCCCCCCGCACCTCTCGCCCCCTCCCAAGAAGAAGCACGCCCACCCCGCTAACAGCCAGGCCTCCCCCCGCACCTCTCACCCCCCTCCCAAGAAGAAGCACGCCCACCCCGCTAAAAGCCAAGCCTCCCCCCACACCTCTCACCTCCCTCCCAAGAAGAAGCACGCCCACCCCGCTAACAGCCAAGCCTCCCCCGCACCTCTCACCCCCTCCCAAGAAGAAGCACACCCGCCCTGCTAACAGCCAAGCCTCCCCCCGCACCTCTCACCCCCTCCCAAGAAGAAGCACGCCCACCCTGCTAACAGCCAAGCCTCCCCCCGCACCTCTCACCCCCTCCCAAGAAGAAGCACGTCCAGCCCGCTAACAGCCAAGCCTCCCCCTGCACTTCTCACCCCCTCCCAAGAAGAATCACGCCCACCCCGCTAACAACCAAGCCTCCCCCCGCACCTCTCACCCCCTCCCAAGAAGAAGCACACCCATCCCGCTAACAGCCAAGCCTCCCCCCACACCTCTCACCCCCTCCCAAGAAGAAGCACGCCCACCCCGCTAACAGCCAAGCCTCCCCCGCACGTCTCGCCCCCTCCCAAGAAGAAGCACACCCACCCTGCTAACAGCCAAGCCTCCCCCCGCACCTCTCACCCCCTCCCAAGAAGAATCACGCCCCTCCCGCTAACAGCCAAGCCTCCCCCCGCACCTCTCACCCCTCCCAAGAAGAATCACGCCGCTCCCGATAACAGCCAAGCCTCCCCCCGCACCTCTCACCCCCTCCCAAGAAGAAGCACACCCATCCCGCTAACATCCAAGCCTCCCCCACACCTCTCACCCCCTCCCAAGAAGAATCACGCCCCTCCTGCTAACAGCCAAGCCTCCCCCCGCACCTCTCACCCCCTCCCAAGAAGAAGCACGCCCATCCCACTGACAGTCAAGCCTCCCCCGGTGCGTCTCGTCCCCCCCCTAGAAGAAACACACCCACCCTGCTAACAGCCAAGCCTCCCCTCGCACATCTCGCCCCCTCCCAAGAAGAAGCACACCCACCCTGCTAACAGCCAAGCCTCCCCCCGCACCTATCACCCCCTCCCAAGAAGAATCACACCCATCCCGCTAACATCAAAGCCTCCCCCCACACCTCTCACCCCCTCCCAAGAAGAATCATGCCCCTCCCGCTAACAGCCAAGCCTCCCCCCGCACCTCTCACCCACTCCCAAGAAGAATCACGCCCCTCCCGCTAACATCCAAGCCTCCCCCCACACCTCTCGCCCCCTCCCAAGAAGAAGCACGCCCACCCCGCTAACAGCCAAGCCTCCCCCCGCACCTCTCACCCCCTGCCAAGAAGAAGCACGCCCCTCCCGCTGACAGCCAGGCCTCCCCCCGCACCTCTCACCCCCCTCCCAAGAAGAAGCACGCCCACCCCACTAACAGCCAAGCCTCCCTCACACCTCTCACCCCCCTCCCAAAGAAGAAGCACGCCCACCCCGCTAACAGCCAGGCCTCCCCCCCGCACCTCTCACCCCCTCCCAAGAAGAAGCACGCCCACACCGCTAACAGCCAAGCCTCCCCCCCACACCTCTCACCCCCTCCCAAGAAGAAGCACGCCCACCCCGCTAACAGCCAAGCCTCCCCCACACCTCTCGCCCCCTCCCAAGAAGAAGCACGCCCACCCCGCTAACAGCCAAGCCTCCCCCCGCACCTCTCACCCCCTGCCAAGAAGAAGCACGCCCCTCCCGCTAACAGCCAGGCCTCCCCCCGCACCTCTCACCCCCCTCCCAAGAAGAAGCACGCCCACCCCACTAACAGCCAAGCCTCCCTCACACCTCTCACCCCCCTCCCAAAGAAGAAGCACGCCCACCCCGCTAACAGCCAGGCCTCCCCCCCGCACCTCTCACCCCCTCCCAAGAAGAAGCACGCCCACACCGCTAACAGCCAAGCCTCCCCCCCACACCTCTCACCCCCTCCCAAGAAGAAGCACGCCCACCCCGCTAACAGCCAAGCCTCCCCCACACCTCTCACCCCCCTCCCAAAGAAGAAGCACGCCCACCCCGCTAACAGCCAGGCCTCCCCCCGCACCTCTCACCCCCTCCCAAGAAGAAGCACGCCCACCCCGCTAACAGCCAAGCCTCCCACCACACCTCTCACCCCCCTCCCAAGAAGAAGCACGCCCACCCTGCTAACAGCCAAGCCTCCCCCTGCACCTCTCACCCCATCCCCAGAAGAATCACGCCCACCCTGCTAACAGCCAAGCCTCCCCCTGCACCTCTCACCCCCTCCCAAGAAGAAGCACATCCAGCCCACTAACAGCCAAGCCTCCCCCTGCACCTCTCACCCCCTCCCACGAAGAATCACGCCCACCCCGCTAACAGCCAAGCCTCCCCCCGCACCTCTCACCCCCTCCCAAGAAGAAGCACACCCATCCCGCTAACAGCCAAGCCTCCCCCCACACCTCTCACCCCCTCCCAAGAAGAAGCACGCCCATCCCGCTGACAGCCAAGCCTCCCCTCGCACATCTCGCCCCCTCCCAAGAAGAAGCATGCCCACCACACTAACAGCCAAGCCTCCCCCCGCACGTCTAGCCCCCTCCCAAGAAGAAGCACACGCACCCTGCTAACAGCCAAGCCTCCCCTCGCACCTCTCACCCCCTCCAAAGAAGAATCACGCCCCTCAAGCTAACAGCCAAGCCTCCCCCCGCACCTCTCACCCCCTCCAAAGAAGAAGCACACCCATCCTACTAACATCCAAGCCTCCCCCTGCACCTCTCACCCCCTCCCAAGAAGAATCACGCCCCTCCCGCTAACAGCCAAGCCTCCCCCCGCACCTCTCACCCCCTCCCAAGAAGAAGCACGCCCATCCCGCTGACAGTCAAGCCTCCCCGGGCGCGTCTCGCCCCCTCCCAAGAAGAAACACACCCACTCTGCTAACAGCCAAGCCTCCCCTCGCACATCTCGCCCCCTCCCAAGAAGAAGCACACCCACCCTGCTAACAGCCAAGCCTCCCCCCGCACCTCTCACCCACTCCCAAGAAGAATCACGCCCCTCCCGCTAACATCCAAGCCTCCCCCCGCACCTCTCACCCCCTCCCAAGAAGAAGCACGCCCATCCTGCTGACAGTCAAGCCTCCCCTGGTGCATCTCGCCCCCTCCCAAGAAGAAACACACCCACCCTGCTAACAGCCAAGCCTCCCCTTGCACATCTCGCCCCCTCCCAAGAAGAAGCACGCCCATCCCGCTAACAGCCAAGCCTCCCCCCGCACCTCTCACCCCCTCCCAAGAAGAAGCACACCCACCCCGCTAACAGCCAAGCCTCCCCCCACACCTCTCACCCCCTCCCAAGAAGAAGCACGCCCACCCCGCTAACAGCCACGCCTCCCCCGCATGTCTCGCCCCCTCCCAAGAAGAAGCACACCCACCCTGCTAACAGCCAAGCCTCCCCCCGCACCTCTCACCCCCTCCCAAGAAGAATCACGCCCCTCCCGCTAACAGCCAAGCCTCCCTCCGCACCTCTCACCCCTCCCAAGAAGAATCACGCCCCTCCCGATAACAGCCAAGCCTCCCCCCGCACCTCTCACCCCCTCCCAAGAAGAAGCACACCCATCCCGCTAACATCCAAGCCTCCCCCACACCTCTCACCCCCTCCCAAGAAGAATCACGCCCCTCCTGCTAACAGCCAAGCCTCCCCCCGCACCTCTCACCCCCTCCCAAGAAGAAGCACGCCCATCCCACTGACAGTCAAGCCTCCCCCGGTGCGTCTCGTCCCCTCCCAAGAAGAAACACACCCACCCTGCTAACAGCCAAGCCTCCCCTCGCACATCTCGCCCCCTCCCAAGAAGAAGCACACCCACCCTGCTAACAGCCAAGCCTCCCCCCGCACCTATCACCCCCTCCCAAGAAGAATCACACCCATCCCGCTAACATCAAAGCCTCCCCCCACACCTCTCACCCCCTCCCAAGAAGAATCACGCCCCTCCCGCTAACAGCCAAGCCTCCCCCCGCACCTCTCACCCACTCCCAAGAAGAATCACGCCCCTCCCGCTAACGACCAAGCCTCCCCCCACACCTCTCGCCCCCTCCCAAGAAGAAGCACGCCCACCCCGCTAACAGCCAAGCCTCCCCCCGCACCTCTCACCCCCTGCCAAGAAGAAGCACGCCCCTCCCGCTAACAGCCAGGCCTCCCCCCGCACCTCTCACCCCCCTCCCAAGAAGAAGCACGCCCACCCCACTTACAGCCAAGCCTCCCTCACACCTCTCACCCCCCTCCCAAAGAAGAAGCACGCCCACCCCGCTAACAGCCAGGCCTCCCCCCCCGCACCTCTCACCCCCTCCCAAGAAGAAGCACGCCCACACCGCTAACAGCCAAGCCTCCCCCCCACACCTCTCACCCCCTCCCAAGAAGAAGCACGCCCACCCCGCTAACAGCCAAGCCTCCCCCACACCTCTCACCCCCCTCCCAAAGAAGAAGCACGCCCACCCCGCTAACAGCCAGGCCTCCCCCCGCACCTCTCACCCCCTCCCAAGAAGAAGCACGCCCACCCCGCTAACAGCCAAGCCTCCCCCCACACCTCTCACCCCCCTCCCAAGAAGAAGCACGCCCACCCTGCTAACAGCCAAGCCTCCCCCTGCACCTCTCACCCCATCCCCAGAAGAATCACGCCCACCCTGCTAACAGCCAAGCCTCCCCCTGCACCTCTCACCCCCTCCCAAGAAGAAGCACATCCAGCCCACTAACAGCCAAGCCTCCCCCTGCACCTCTCACCCCCTCCCAAGAAGAATCACGCCCACCCCGCTAACAGCCAAGCCTCCCCCCGCACCTCTCACCCCCTCCCAAGAAGAAGCACACCCATCCCGCTAACAGCCAAGCCTCCCCCCACACCTCTCACCCCCTCCCAAGAAGAAGCACGCCCATCCCGCTGACAGCCAAGCCTCCCCTCGCACATCTCGCCCCCTCCCAAGAAGAAGCATGCCCACCACACTAACAGCCAAGCCTCCCCCCGCACGTCTAGCCCCCTCCCAAGAAGAAGCACACGCACCCTGCTAACAGCCAAGCCTCCCCTCGCACCTCTCACCCCCTCCAAAGAAGAATCACGCCCCTCCCGATAACAGCCAAGCCTCCCCCCGCACCTCTCACACCCTCCAAAGAAGAAGCACACCCAACCTACTAACATCCAAGCCTCCCCCTGCACCTCTCACCCCCTCCCAAGAAGAATCACGCCCCTCCCGCTAACAGCCAAGCCTCCCCCCGCACCTCTCACCCCCTCCCAAGAAGAAGCACGCCCATCCCGCTGACAGTCAAGCCTCCCCGGGCGCGTCTCGCCCCCTCCCAAGAAGAAACACACCCACTCTGCTAACAGCCAAGCCTCCCCTCGCACATCTCGCCCCCTCCCAAGAAGAAGCACACCCACCCTGCTAACAGCCAAGCCTCCCCCCGCACCTCTCACCCACTCCCAAGAAGAATCACGCCCCTCCCGCTAACATCCAAGCCTCCCCCGCACCTCTCACCCCCTCCCAAGAAGAAGCA
The DNA here is from genome assembly GCA_027917425.1 of Gastrophryne carolinensis. NCBI lineage: Eukaryota > Metazoa > Chordata > Amphibia > Anura > Microhylidae > Gastrophryne > Gastrophryne carolinensis. The sequence continues at coordinate 54,134 of JAQIHN010000056.1, forward strand.
CGCCCATTCTGCTGACAGTCAAGCCTCCCCCGGCGCGTCTCGCCCCCTCCCAAGAAGAAACACACCCACCCTGCTAACAGCCAAGCCTCCCCTTGCACATCTCGCCCCCTCCCAAGAAGAAGCACGCCCACCCCGCTAACAGCCAGGCCTCCCCCCCCGCACCTCTCACCCCCTCCCAAGAAGAAGCACGCCCACACCGCTAACAGCCAAGCCTCCCCCCACACCTCTCACCCCCTCCCAAGAAGAAGCACGCCCACCCCGCTAACAGCCAAGCCTCCCCCACACCTCTCACCCCCCTCCCAAAGAAGAAGCACGCCCACCCCGCTAACAGCCAGGCCTCCCCCCGCACCTCTCACCCCCTCCCAAGAAGAAGCACGCCCACCCCGCTAACAGCCAAGCCTCCCCCCACACCTCTCACCCCCCTCCCAAGAAGAAGCACGCCCACCCTGCTAACAGCCAAGCCTCCCCCTGCACCTCTCACCCCATCCCCAGAAGAATCACGCCCACCCTGCTAACAGCCAAGCCTCCCCCTGCACCTCTCACCCCCTCCCAAGAAGAAGCACATCCAGCCCACTAACAGCCAAGCCTCCCCCTGCACCTCTCACCCCCTCCCACGAAGAATCACGCCCACCCCGCTAACAGCCAAGCCTCCCCCGCACCTCTCACCCCCTCCCAAGAAGAAGCACACCCATCCCGCTAACAGCCAAGCCTCCCCCCACACCTCTCACCCCCTCCCAAGAAGAAGCACGCCCATCCCGCTGACAGCCAAGCCTCCCCTCGCACATCTCGCCCCCTCCCAAGAAGAAGCATGCCCACCACACTAACAGCCAAGCCTCCCCCCGCACGTCTAGCCCCCTCCCAAGAAGAAGCACACCCACCCTGCTAACAGCCAAGCCTCCCCCCGCACCTCTCACCCCCTCCCAAGAAGAATCACGCCCCTCCCGCTAACAGCCAAGCCTCCCCTCGCACCTCTCACCCCTCCCAAGAAGAATCACGCCCCTCCCGATAACAGCCAAGCCTCCCCCCGCACCTCTCACCCCCTCCCAAGAAGAAGCACACCCATCCCGCTAACATCCAAGCCTCCCCCACACCTCTCACCCCCTCCCAAGAAGAATCACGCCCCTCCTGCTAACAGCCAAGCCTCCCCCCGCACCTCTCACCCCCTCCCAAGAAGAAGCACGCCCATCCCACTGACAGTCAAGCCTCCCCCGGTGCGTCTCGTCCCCTCCCAAGAAGAAACACACCCACCCTGCTAACAGCCAAGCCTCCCCTCGCACATCTCGCCCCCTCCCAAGAAGAAGCACACCCACCCTGCTAACAGCCAAGCCTCCCCCCGCACCTATCACCCCCTCCCAAGAAGAATCACACCCATCCCGCTAACATCAAAGCCTCCCCCCACACCTCTCACCCCCTCCCAAGAAGAATCACGCCCCTCCCGCTAACAGCCAAGCCTCCCCCCGCACCTCTCACCCACTCCCAAGAAGAATCACGCCCCTCCCGCTAACATTCAAGCCTCCCCCCACACCTCTCGCCCCCTCCCAAGAAGAAGCACGCCCACCCCGCTAACAGCCAAGCCTCCCCCCCGCACCTCTCACCCCCTGCCAAGAAGAAGCACGCCCCTCCCGCTAACAGCCAGGCCTCCCCCCGCACCTCTCACCCCCCTCCCAAGAAGAAGCACGCCCACCCCACTAACAGCCAAGCCTCCCTCACACCTCTCACCCCCCTCCCAAAGAAGAAGCACGCCCACCCCGCTAACAGCCAGGCCTCCCCCCCCCGCACCTCTCACCCCCTCCCAAGAAGAAGCACGCCCACACCGCTAACAGCCAAGACTCCCCCCCACACCTCTCACCCCCTCCCAAGAAGAAGCACGCCCACCCCGCTAACAGCCAAGCCTCCCCCACACCTCTCACCCCCCTCCCAAAGAAGAAGCACGCCCACCCCGCTAACAGCCAGGCCTCCCCCCGCACCTCTCACCCCCTCCCAAGAAGAAGCACGCCCACCCCGCTAACAGCCAAGCCTCCCCCCACACCTCTCACCCCCCTCCCAAGAAGAAGCACGCCCACCCTGCTAACAGCCAAGCCTCCCCCTGCACCTCTCACCCCATCCCCAGAAGAATCACGCCCACCCTGCTAACAGCCAAGCCTCCCCCTGCACCTCTCACCCCCTCCCAAGAAGAAGCACATCCAGCCCACTAACAGCCAAGCCTCCCCCTGCACCTCTCACCCCCTCCCAAGAAGAATCACGCCCACCCCGCTAACAGCCAAGCCTCCCCCCGCACCTCTCACCCCCTCCCAAGAAGAAGCACACCCATCCCGCTAACAGCCAAGCCTCCCCCCACACCTCTCACCCCCTCCCAAGAAGAAGCACGCCCATCCCGCTGACAGCCAAGCCTCCCCTCGCACATCTCGCCCCCTCCCAAGAAGAAGCATGCCCACCACACTAACAGCCAAGCCTCCCCCCGCACGTCTAGCCCCCTCCCAAGAAGAAGCACACGCACCCTGCTAACAGCCAAGCCTCCCCTCGCACCTCTCACCCCCTCCAAAGAAGAAGCACACCCATCCTGCTAACAGCCAAGCCTCCCCCACACCTCTCACCCCCTCCCAAGAAGAATCACGCCCCTCCCGCTAACAGCCAAGCCTCCCCCCGCACCTCTCACCCCCTCCAAAGAAGAAGCACACCCATCCTACTAACATCCAAGCCTCCCCCTGCACTTCTCACCCCCTCCCAAGAAGAATCACGCCCCTCCCGCTAACAGCCAAGCCTCCCCCCGCACCTCTCACCCCCTCCCAAGAAGAAGCACGCCCATCCCGCTGACAGTCAAGCCTACCCGGGCGCGTCTCGCCCCCTCCCAAGAAGAAACACACCCACTCTGCTAACAGCCAAGCCTCCCCTTGCACATCTCGCCCCCTCCCAAGAAGAAGCACACCCACCCTGCTAACAGCCAAGCCTCCCCCCGCACCTCTCACCCACTCCCAAGAAGAATCACGCCCCTCCCGCTAACATCCAAGCCTCCCCCCGCACCTCTCACCCCCTCCCAAGAAGAAGCACGCCCATCCTGCTGACAGTCAAGCCTCCCCCGGCGCGTCTCGCCCCCTCCCAAGAAGAAACACACCCACCCTCCTAACAGCCAAGCCTCCCCTTGCACATCTCGCCCCCTCCCAAGAAGAAGCACGCCCATCCCGCTAACAGCCAAGCCTCCCCCCGCACCTCTCACCCCCTCCCAAGAAGAAGCACGCCCATGCCGCTGACAGCCAAGCCTCCCCCGCACCTCTCGCCCCCTCCCAAGAAGAAGCATGCCCACCACGCTAACAGCCAAGCCTCCCCCCGCACGTCTCGCCCCCTCCCAAGAAGAAGCACACCCACCCTGCTAACAGCCAAGCCTCCCCCCGCACCTCTCACCCCCTCCCAAGAAGAAGCACGCCCATCCCGCTGACAGCCAAGCCTCCCCCGGCATGTCTTGCCCCCTCCCAAGAAGAAGCACGCCCATCCCGCTGACAGCCAAGCCTCCCCCGCACGTCTCGCCCCCTCCCAAGAAGAAACACACCCACCCTGCTAACAGCCAAGCCTCCCCTCGCACGTCTCGCCCCCTCCCAAGAAGAAGCATGCCCACCACACTAACAGCCAAGCCTCCCCCCGCACGTCTCGCCCCCTCCCAAGAAGAAGCACACCCACCCTGCTAACAGCCAAGCCTCCCCCCGCACCTCTCACCCCCTCCCAAGAAGAAGCACGCCCATCCCGCTGACAGCCAAGCCTCCCCCGGCATGTCTTGCCCCCTCCCAAGAAGAAGCACGCCCATCCCGCTGACAGCCAAGCCTCCCCCGCACGTCTCGCCCCCTCCCAAGAAGAAACACACCCACCCTGCTAACAGCCAAGCCTCCCCCCGCACATCTCGCCCCGTCCCAAGAAGAAGCATGCCCACCCCGCTAACAGCCAAGCCTCCCCCCGCACCTATCACAATGATTGTAACCTCCCCTGGGTCGGCCCTTTATCTCTTCCCCCTTGTTTTGGCTAATAAACCTAATATAACATGTAACAGTGATATAAAGCCAGTTCTGGGGCCAAGGGGCCCACAGCCCGATGTGCTCACTACTGTGCTACACTACTGTGCTATGTGGCTCCTGGCCCGAGTTCTCAAGATCTGGGCCCCCTAAGTTTCTGGGTGTGGCAGGAGGCCCACACATGCATGCGGTATGATCCCCCTCCATCCTGAAATTGGTATCAGTTTAAAGCAGAACAAAACCCAGGTGTGCCAAAATCTAAGAGATTCCAGGGCTGACAGCGGGCCTTCCACAGAGCATCCCGGGTAAGTGTGAACCCCCCCCGGGGGCGAAGCAAAACTCCCCTCCTCCTGGCGCTCCTTCGCCCATTCAGATGGTGGTTGTGGACAGGAGCGCGCGCACAGCAGGGGATGCAGCCGCTTTCGCTCTCATTGCTGGGCTGAGCATGTAAACAGCACGTCTGCCGAGCAATTAATATGCACAGAGAACGGCTCTGATTGGACAAGAGCCCGCGCATGTGCTTTCGGACCAGAAAGAGGGGATTTTGAAAGGGGCGAGTTGGGGGGGCATCCCGAGTGGGGGGGCGGGGAAAGTCCAAATTCTTGGGTTTTGTTCCGCTTTAAGTGTAATATGGAAATTCTACATAACCTTGAGGTGCCTAAATGTCTGGCTGTCCTGTTTGAAGTGTTGTGGGTGGAGCCGGGGCCTCGGACCTTCTGTCTCCATTACTGCTTAGGTGTGTAACACTGAGGCCTGGGGGGGGGGCACTGGCAGGTAAGAGCTATGTATCTTTAATAAGGAATATTCCATTTGTATTTCCTCACCCCGGGATCCCTCCAGGACCCATGTGACGCGCCCCCGGCTTCTCTCATCACACAGCGGATTGTAATCCGGGATTATCCGGGAGATGAAGGTCGGGATCACAGCCGGATAAATGTCACATCGGGAGAGAATATGCGGAACCAGCCCGCGCATCTCACCCCCTCCCAAGAAGAAGCACGCCCCTCCCGCTGACAGCCAAGCCTCCCCCCACACCTCTCACCCCCTCCCAAGAAGAATCACGCCCCTCCCATTGACAGGCAAGCCTCCCCCCGCACCTCTCACCCCTCCCAAGAAGAATCACGCCCCTCCCGCTGCCAGCCAAGCCTCCCCCCGCACCTCTCACCCCCTCCCAAGAAGAAGCACGCCCCTCCCATTGACAGCCAAGCCTCCCCCCGCACCTCTCACCCCTCCCAAGAAGAAGCACGCCCCTCCTGCTGACAGCCAAGCCTCCCCCACACCTCTCACCCCTCCCAAGAAGAATCACGCCCCTCCCGCTGCCAGCCAAGCCTCCCCCCGCACCTCTCACCCCCTCCCAAGAAGAAGCACGCCCCTCCCATTGACAACCAAGCCTCCCCCCGCACCTCTCACCCCTCCCAAGAAGAAGCACGCCCCTCCCATTGACAACCAAGCCTCCCCCCGCACCTCTCACCCCTCCCAAGAAGAAGCACGCCCCTCCCGCTGACAGCCAAGCCTCCCCCACACCTCTCACCCCTCCCAAGAAGAATCACGCCCCTCCCGCTGCCAGCCAAGCCTCCCCCCGCACCTCTCACCCCCTCCCAAGAAGAAGCACGCCCCTCCCATTGACAACCAAGCCTCCCCCTGCACCTCTCACCCCTCCCAAGAAGAAGCACGCCCCTCCTGCTGACAGCCAAGCCTCCCCCCGCACCTCTCACCCCCTCCCAAGAAGAAGCACGCCCCTCCCGCTGACAGCCAAGCCTCCCCCCGCACCTCTCACCCCTCCCAAGAAGAATCACGCCCCTCCCGCTGCCAGCCAAGCCTCCCCCCGCACCTCTCACCCCCTCCCAAGAAGAAGCACGCCCCTCCCGCTGACAGCCAAGCCTCCCCCCGCACCTCTCACCCCCTCCCAAGAAGCACGCCCCTCCTGCTGACAGCCAAGCCTCCCCCCGCACCTCTCACCCCCTCCCAAGAAGAAGCACGTCCAACCCGCTGACAGCCAAGCCTCCCCCCGCACCTCTCACCCCCTCCCAAGAAGAAGCACGTCCAACCCGCTAACAGCCAAGCCTCCCCCCCGCACCTCTCACCCCCCTCCCAAGAAGAAGCACGCCCATCCCGCTGACAGCCAAGCCTCCCCCGGCGCGTCTCGCCCCCTCCCAAGAAGAAGCACGCCCCTCCCGCTGACAGCCAAGCCTCCCCCCGCACCTCTCACCCTCTCCCAAGAAGAAGCACGCCCCTCCCGCTGACAGCCAAGCCTCCCCCGGCGCGTCTCGCCCCCTCCCAAGAAGAAGCACGCCCCTCCCGCTAACAGCCAAGCCTCCCCCCGCACCTCCCGCCCCCTCCCAAGAAGAAGCACGCCCATCCCGCTGACAGCCAAGCCTCCCCCGGCGCATCTCGCCCCCTCCCAAGAAGAAACACACCCACCCTGCTAACAGCCAAGCCTCCCCCCGCACCTCTCACCCACTCCCAAGAAGAAGCATGCCCACCCCGCTAACAGCCAAGCCTCCCCCCGCACCTATCACAATGATTGTAACCTCCCCTGGGTCGGCCCTTTATCTCTTCCCCCTTCTTTTGGCTAATAAACCTAATATAACATGTAACAGTGATATAAAGCCAGTTCTGGGGCCAAGGGGCCAAAATCCCGATGTGCTCACTATGACACCAAACACTACTGTGCTATGTGGCTCCTGGCCCGAGTTCTCAAGACCTGGGCCCCCTAAGTTTCTGGGTGTGGCAGGAGGCCCACACATGCATGCGGTATGATCCCCTCCAACCTGAAATTGGTATCAGTTTAAAGCAGAACAAAACTCAGCTGTGCCAAAATCTAAGAGATTCCAGGGCTGACAGCGGGCCTTCCACAGGCCATCCTGGGTAAGTGTGAACCCCCCCAGGGGGCGCAGCAAAACTCCCCTCCTCCTGGCGCTCCCTCGCCCATTCAGATGGTGGTTGTGGACAGGAGCGCGCGCACAGCAGGGGATGCAGCCGCTTTCGCTCTCATTGCTGAGCTGAGCATGTAAACAGCATGTCTGCCGAGCAATTAATATGCACAGAGAACGGCTCTGATTGGACAAGAGCCCGCGCATGTGCTGTCGGACCAGAAAGAGGTGATTTTGAAAGGGGCGAGTTGGGGGGGCATCCCGAGTGGGGGGGGCGGGGGAAAGTCCAAATTCTTGGGTTTTGTTCCGCTTTAAGTGTAATATGGAAATTCTACATAACCTTGAGGTGCCTAAATGTCTGGCTGTCCTGTTTGAAGTGTTGTGGGTGGAGCCGGGGCCTCGGACCTTCTGTCTCCATTACTGCTTAGGTGTGTAACACTGAGGCCTGGGGGGGGACTGGCAGGTAAGAGCTATGTATCTTTAATAAGGAATATTCCATTTGTATTTCCTCACCCCGGGATCCCTCCAGGACCCATGTGACGCGCCCCCGGCTTCTCTCATCACACAGCGGATTGTAATCCGGGATTATCCGGGAGATGAAGGTCGGGATCACAGCCGGATAAATGTCACATCGGGAGAGAATATGCGGAACCAGCCCGCGCATCTCACCCCCTCCCAAGAAGAAGCACGCCCCTCCCGCTGACAGCCAAGCCTCCCCCCACACCTCTCACCCCCTCCCAAGAAGCACGCCCATCCCGCTAACAGCCAAGCCTCCCCCCGCACCTCTCACCCCCTCCCAAGAAGAAGCACGCCCCTCCCGCTGCCAGCCAAGCCTCCCCCCGCACCTCTCACCCCCTCCCAAGAAGAAGCACGCCCCTCCCATTGACAGCCAAGCCTCCCCCCGCACCTCTCACCCCTCCCAAGAAGCACGCCCCTCCCGCTGCCAGCCAAGCCTCCCCCCGCACCTCTCACCCCCTCCCAAGAAGAAGCACGCCCCTCCCGCTGACAGCCAAGCCTCCCCCCGCACCTCTCACCCCCTCCCAAGAAGCACGCCCCTCCTGCTGACAGCCAAGCCTCCCCCCGCACCTCTCACCCCCTCCCAAGAAGAAGCACGTCCAACCCGCTGACAGCCAAGCCTCCCCCTGCACCTCTCACCCCCTCCCAAGAAGAAGCACGTCCAACCCGCTAACAGCCAAGCCTCCCCTGCACCTCTCACCCCTTCCCAAGAAGAAGCACGCCCCTCCCGCTGCCAGCCAAGCCTCCCCCCGCACCTCTCACCCCCTCCCAAGAAGAAGCACGTCCAACCCGCTGACAGCCAAGCCTCCCCCGCACCTCTCACCCCCCTCCCAAGAAGAAGCACGCCCACCCCACTAACAGCCAAGCCTCCCCCCGCACCTCTCACCCCCTCCCAAGAAGAAGCACGCCCACCCCACTAACAGCCAAGCCTCCCCCCGCACCTCTCACCCCCTCCCAAGAAGAAGCACGTCCAACCCGCTGACAGCCAAGCCTCTCCCCACACCTCTCACCCCCTCCCAAGAAGAAGCATGTCCATCCCGCACACATCCAAGCCTCCCCCCGCACCTGTCACCCCCTCCCAAGAAGAAGCACGCCCACCCTAACAGCCAAGCCTCCCCCTGCACCTCTCACCCCCTCCCAAGAAGAAGCACACCCACCCTGCTAACAGCCAAGCCTCCCCCCTCACCTCTCTCCCCCTCCCAAGAAGAAGCACGCCCCTCCCGCTGCCAGCCAAGCCTCCCCCCCGCACCTCTCACCCCCTCCCAAGAAGAAGCACACCCACCCTGCTAACAGCCAAGCCTCCCCCCCGCACCTCTCACCCCCCTTCCAAGAAGAAGCATGCCCAGGATGCTAACAGCCAAGCCTCCCCCTCAGCGCTCTCCAGGGGCCCTTAGACATTAGTGTCAAGTACGGCTGCCCGGGGGTTTGCATACAGTAGCCGGATCATCTGATTGGTTGCCGGCAGGTCCAATGACATGTAAGCAGCTGTGCTGAGGGTAGCAGACCGGACCCCTATTGTGGGGAGGAGGCCATTAGGCTGCTGCAGGGTTGAGGTCTGCTTTAATTCTGGGGAGGCGGCGATCAGACCTAGAAAGCTCTTCCCAGGCCTCTGATCAGTGACAGGCGACGTCCTCCATATATATGAGACCTCCTGCTGTCTCCCTTCTCCTGCCTCCACTTCTCCTGCCCCTCCCTCCTCCTGCCCCCTCTCATTCATCCTGCCCCCCTGAACCCCCCACTCATCCTCTGCCCATAAGAAGATGTCAAGGCATCTGGACTTGCTGTGTCATTTTCTTGCAGCTGATTTGCTGGCTCCAGTCACATGTTGCTGGAGATTCCTGAACAGGGCGAGAACATAAAACAGCGAGTCCAGTTGCCTTGATTTCTTCCTATAGATAAAACCTGACCACGATCCTGACCCGAATCCACCAGCAAATGTATTTAGAGTGGGGCAATATATTAGAGGGTGAGGCAATATAGGATGGGGTGAGGCAATATACACCCAATTGTTGGTGAACATGTGTGGATTGGTTGATTTGTTGGAAACGGTCTTTCATCCGATGTTCCCTTCCCACTGGAGGAAAGATTTTTAGTATTTGGTGCATGAGCTTTGGGACGCCTGTTCAGTCATTCTCTTATGGACGGATCATTTCTATTATTGGTGCATTTTCTGCATAGAAACCTGGCACGTGTTGGCACCATGTGACACCCCCCCCATGTGACAACCCCCCCCCCCGTGTGACAACCCCCCCCCCGTGTGACACCCCCTGGGATCCCTGGCATACCCACTATGCAAGCAATTCCACCCCTGGGTTTTGGTCCGCTTTACAGGGGCATCTCAATTTGGGATGCCCCTGCTTGTGAAAGAACTTCCCTGGTTTGGTCAGTAACTCAAAGTGGCGATCCCACAATGCATTCACCAGTTCCAGGTAAGTAATGAACAAAGGCAGGAGGAGGGGGTCACACACAAGGGCATCCCAAATCAGGAGGATCTGGATTCATTTAGACTCTGAGGTCAGGTTTAAAGGGGTTTAGTTTGGTGTAAATAGCCTGATCCTTAGGGGGCATCCGGATCTGGGACGCCCCTCTGTGTTGTGTCGTCACTCTTCACCACAAAGGGGCCCCTCTGAGACCAAGTGCCCACATATACCTGGAGCCGGCCCTGGCTCCAGTGATGGGTGCAGAGCTGTCACTGCACATAAGCACAGCCGCTGGCAGCTCAATGCCGGGGACTATTCTGCTGGACCATCTGAGCGACTACAAAGCCCCCGACCCCAATGGCACAAGGGGGACACAAGGGACTTGAGCTGACATTCCATTAAGTGGGTGGAGCCGGAAAACCACCAATCAGATACTGGGCCGGATTATTATTTTATACTGTATCTGGGGCCCCCACCGCAGTTACCCCGGCCCTGATTAATGGCATCTGTGTAATGTCCGGCCCCTCTAATCGCCTCCTCGCCGGCCGCGCTCCCTCTTTGGGGGCCTTTGGAAATAGAAAAATAATGGGATCTCCGTGACCAACCATTTCCCAGAATCCCGCGGGACGCAGATAGGGATTGTTAGTAATGGGCAGAGTGAGGGGCAGGAAAGCAATCACATGGCGGAAACGTAGGGAGCGCTGCGTCCCTGTTGTGAAGCCGCCAGAGGGGGGAATGTGTCACCGCCATGACCTCCGGAGAGCAGTCAGGGATAATGTGTATTATGGCCCATCACTCCCAAGTGTCCCTGATTTGAAGGGACTGTCCCTCTTTGGAGTCCATGTCCCCCTTTCCCTTGTTGTTCCCATTTGTCCCTCTTTGATGTGTAACATGCAGATCTGTAGAAATAAATGATCCATTTCCCTATTCAAAGTGTTTCTATTGTTGTAACTGTTACAATGTATCTCCTATCCATCCCCCAATGAGGGGGCGTGGCTTCAGCCATCCCTCAATGAGGGGGCGTGGCTTTTGCTAGTTTGCCGCATTACCTATGGTAACAGTGGCCTATTCGCCAGGCTAAGGCTGCGTTTGCCGTACTTCAGTCCCTTTGGCCCCACAGGAATCAGTGATATATTCAGTGATAGCGGCTGTTTATATGATTATTATTACATGTGATACCTGGAGCGTGACGTCATACAGATCATTAGTATTAGAGACACAAGTAATAATATGGTTTTCACGTGATTTCCCAAACCCCCCAGACACCCCAGAGACACGGCACATACACAATGGCACGCCCCCGGTCAGGTATAAGCTGGCGCACAGATGCGGGTTCAGTAAATCACCCCCGAAATGTCTTACATGGAATCCATAGAATAAATTATCTGATCGCAGTATGGGAAGTGCTGCTTCCTCGGAGGTTCTGATAAAAGCGCGCTCGTTACATGATAGGCGACCGCGTTGGCTGCAGTTATTACGCGCCGGCGCTGAGCAAATTCACTTTGATTCTCTTCGCTGGGAGACAGATTATAAACCATCAAATCTGCGGGACGACATGAAAGGCTCGGCCTGGGAAATTGCGGCAACGCCGGAATAATAAGATGGAGGCGAGCGGCGGCTTCCCCTGCGGCAATCTAGAAATTGCGCTGAAGTGGCGGCAGCTCTGCATTTAAAGGTGAATTACCATGAAGCCGGGGAGCGGCGAGAGTGCGGCATAACGAAATGAGACGCTTCCTTCAGAGCTTCTGCTTAATGCGAATAAAAATAATTAGCACAAAAAAAAGAAAGTATCTTTGGAGAAAGCAGCCGCCATATTGCTACCCCTCCATCACACCCTGCATGGCCGCCATCGCCATGCATCCCGCCGCGTCCTCGCCATCGCCATGCATCCCGCCGCGTCCTCCCCGTCGCCATGCATCCCGCCGCGTCCTCCCCGTCGCCATGCATCCCGCCGCGTCCTCCCCGTCGCCATGCATCCCGCCGCGTCCTCCCCGTCGCCATGCATCCCGCCGCGTCCTCCCCGTCGCCATGCATCCCGCCGCGTCCTCCCCGTCGCCATGCATCCCGCCGCGTCCTCCCCGTCGCCATGCATCCCGCCGCGTCCTCCCCGTCGCCATGCATCCCGCCGCATACTCGCCATCGCCATGCATCCAGCCGCATCCTCGCCGTCACCATGCATCCCGCCTCACCCTCGCCATCGCCATGCATCCCGCAGCGTCCTCCCCATGCATCCCGCCATGTCCTCCCCATCACCATGCATCCCGCCGCGTCCTCCCCGTCGCCATGCATCCCGCCGCGTCCTCCCCGTCGCCATGCATCCCGCCGCGTCCTCCCCGTAGCAATGCATCCCGCCGCGTCCTCCCCGTCGCCATACATCCAGCCGCGTCCTCCCCGTCGCCATGCATCCCGCTGCCTCCTCCCCATCGCCATGCATCCCGCTGCATCCTCCCCATCGCCATGCATCCCGCTGCGTCCTCCCCATCGCCATGCATCCCGCTGCGTCCTCCCCATCGCCATGCATCCCGCTGCGTCCTTCCCATCGCCATGCATCCCGCTGCCTCCTCCCCATCGCCATGCATCCCGCTGCCTCCTCCCCATCACCATGCATCCCGCCGCGTCCTCCCCGTCGCCATGCATCCCGCTGCCTCCTCCCCATCACCATGCATCCCGCCGCGTCCTCCCCGTCGCCATGCATCCCGCCGCGTCCTCCCCGTAGCAATGCATCCCGCCGCGTCCTCTCCGTAGCAATGCATCCAGCCGCGTCTTCCCCGTCGCCATACATCCAGCCGCGTCTTCCCCATCGCCATGCATCCAGCCGCGTCTTCCCCATCGCCATGCATCCCGCTGCCTCCTCGCCATCGCCATGCATCCCGCTGCCTCCTCGCCATCGCCATGCATCCCGCTGCCTCCTCGCCATCGCCATGCATCCCGCTGCCTCCTCGCCATCGCCATGCATCCCGCTGCGTCCTCCCCATCGCCATGCATCCCGCTGCGTCCTCCCCATCGCCATGCATCCCGCTGCCTCCTCCCCATCACCATGCATCCCGCTGCCTCCTCCCGTTCGCCATGCATCCCGCTGCCTCCTCCCCATCGCCATGAATCGTGCCGCATCCTCGCCATCGCCATGCATCGCGCCGCATCCTCCCCATCGCCATGCATCCCGCTGCATCCTCCCCATCGCCATGCATCCCGCTGCATCCTCCCCATCGCCATACATCCCGCTGCATCCTCCCATCACCATGCATCCCGCTGCATCCTCCCCATCGCCATGCATCCCGCTGCATCCTCCCCATCACCATGCATCCCGCTGCATCCTCCCCATCACCATGCATCCTCCCCATCGCCATGCATCCCGCTGCATCCTCCCCATCACCATGCATCCCGCTGCATCCTCCCCATCACCATGCATCCTCCCCATCGCCATGCATCCCGCTGCATCCTCCCCATCACCATGCATCCCGCTGCATCCTCCCCATCGCCATACATCCCGCTGCATCCTCCCATCACCATGCATCCCGCTGCATCCTCCCCATCGCCATACATCCCGCTGCATCCTCCCATCACCATGCATCCCGCTGCCTCCTCCCCATCGCCATACATCCCGCTGCATCCTCCCCATCACCATGCATCCCGCTGCATCCTCCCCATCACCATGCATCCCGCTGCATCCTCCCCATCGCCATACATCCCGCTGCATCCTCCCATCACCATGCATCCCGCTGCATCCTCCCCATCGCCATACATCCCGCTGCATCCTCCCATCACCATGCATCCCGCTGCCTCCTCCCCATCGCCATACATCCCGCTGCATCCTCCCATCACCATGCATCCCGCTGCCTCCTCCCCATCGCCATGCATCCCTCTGCCTCCTCCCCATCACCATGCATCCTGCTGCATCCTCCCCATCACCATGCATCCTCCCCATCGCCATACATCCCGCTGCATCCTCCCATCGCCATACATCCCGCTGCATCCTCCCATCACCATGCATCCCGCTGCATCCTCCCCATCACCATGCATCCCACTGCATCCTCCCCATCACCATGCATCCCACTGCATCCTCCCCATCGCCATGCATCCCGCTGCATCCTCCCCATCGCCATGCATCCCGCTGCATCCTCCCCATCGCCATGCATCCCGCTGCATCCTCCCCATCGCCATGCATCCCGCTGCATCCTCCCCATCGCCATGCATCCCGCTGCATCCTCGCCATCGCCATGCATCCCGCTGCCTCCTCCCCATCGCCATGCATCCCGCTGCCTCCTCCTCATCACCATGCATCCCGCTGCCTCCTCCCCATCACCATGCATCCCGCTGCATCCTCCCCATCACCATGCATCCCGCTGCATCCTCCCCATCGCCATGCATCCCGCTGCATCCTCCCCATCACCATGCATCCCGCTGCATCCTCCCCATCACCATGCATCCCACTGCATCCTCCCCATCACCATGCATCCCACTGCATCCTCCCCATCACCATGCATCCCGCTGCCTCCTGCTCATCGCCATGCATCCCGCTGCCTCCTCCCCATCGCCATGCATCCCGCTTCATCCTCCCCATCGCCATGCATCCCGCTGCATCCTCCCCATCACCATGCATCCCGCTGCATCCTCCCCATCACCATGCATCCCGCTGCATCCTCCCCATCACCATGCATCCCACTGCATCCTCCCCATCACCATGCATCCCACTGCATCCTCCCCATCACCATGCATCCCGCTGCATCCTCCCCATCACCATGCATCCCACTGCATCCTCCCATCGCCATGCATCCCGCTGCATCCTCCCCATCGCCATGCATCCCGCTGCCTCCTCCCCATCACCATGCATCCCGCTGCATCCTCCCCATCACCATGCATCCCGCTGCCTCCTGCTCATCGCCATGCATCCCGCTGCCTCCTCCCCATCGCCATGCATCCCACTTCATCCTCCCCATCGCCATGCATCCCGCTGCATCCTCCCCATCGCCATGCATCCCGCTGCCTCCTCCCCATCGCCATGCATCCCGCCGCCTCCTCCCCATCGCCATGCATCCCGCCGCATCCTCGCCATCACCATGCATCCCGCCGCATCCTCGCCATCGCCATGCATCCCGCTGCCTCCTCCCCATCACCATGCATCCCGCTGCATCCTCCCCATCACCATGCATCCCACTGCATCCTCCCCATCACCATGCATCCCGCTGCCTTCTCCCCATCGCCATGCATCCCGCTGCCTCCTCCTCATCACCATGCATCCCGCCGCATCCTCCCCATCACCATGCATCCCGCTGCATCCTCCATCACCATGCATCCCGCTGCCTCCTCCCCATCACCATGCATCCCGCTGCCTCCTCCCCATCACCATGCATCCCGCTGCCTCCTCCCCATCACCATGCATCCCGCTGCATCTTCCCCATCACCATGCATCCCGCTGCCTCCTCCCCATCACCATGCATCCCGCTGCATCCTCCCCATCACCATACATCCCGCTGCATCCTCCCCATCGCCATGCATCCCGCTGCCTCCTCCATCGCCATGCATCCCGCTGCATCCTCCCCATCACCATGCATCCCGCTGCCTCCTCCCCATCGCCATGCATCCCGCTGCCTCCTCCCCATCACCATGCATCCCGCTGCATCCTCCCCATCACCATGCATCCCGCTGCATCCTCCCCATCACCATGCATCCCGCTGCATCCTCCCCATCACCATGCATCCCGCTGCCTCCTCCCCATCACCATGCATCCCGCTGCATCCTCCCCATCGCCATGAATCCCGCTGCCTCCTCCCCATCGCCATGCATCCCGCTGCCTCCTCCCCATCACCATGCATCCTCCCCATCACCATGCATCCCGCTGCCTCCTCCCCATCGCCATGCATCCCGCTGCCTCCTCCCCATCGCCATGCATCCCGCTGCATCCTCCCCATCGCCATGCATCCCGCTGCCTCCTCCCCATCACCATGCATCCCGCTGCATCCTCCCCATCGCCATGCATCCCGCCGCATCCTCCCCATCGCCATGCATCCCGCCGCATCCTCCCCATCGCCATGCATCCCTCTGCCTCCTCCCCATCACCATGCATCCCGCTGCATCCTCCATCACCATGCATCCCGCTGCCTCCTCCCCATCACCGTGCATCCCGCTGCATCCTCCATCACCGTGCATCCCGCTGCATCCTCCCCATCACCATGCATCCCGCTGCATCCTCCCCATCACCATGCATCCCGCTGCCTCCTCCCCATCACCATGCATCCCGCTGCATCCTCCCCATCACCATGCAACCCGCTGCATCCTCCCCATCACCATGCATCCCGCTGCCTCCTCCCCATCACCATGCATCCCGCTGCATCCTCCCCATCACCATGCAACCCGCTGCATCCTCCCCATCACCATGCATCCCGCTGCATCCTCCCCATCACCATGCATCCCGCTGCATCCTCCCCATCACCATGCAACCCGCTGCATCCTCCCCATCGCCATGCATCCCGCTGCATCCTCCCCATCGCCATGCATCCCGCTGCATCCTCCCCATCGCCATGCATCCCGCTGCCTCCTCCCCATCGCCATGCATCCCGCTGCATCCTCCCCATCACCATGCAACCCGCTGCATCCTCCCCATCACCATGCAACCCGCTGCATCCTCCCCATCGCCATGCATCCCGCTGCATCCTCCCCATCGCCATGCATCCCGCTGCATCCTCCCCATCACCATGCAACCCGCTGCATCCTCCCCATCACCATGCATCCCGCTGCATCCTCCCCATCACCATGCAACCCGCTGCATCCTCCCCATCGCCATGCATCCCGCTGCATCCTCCCCATCGCCATGCATCCCGCTGCATCCTCCCCATCGCCATGCATCCCGCTGCATCCTCCCCATCGCCATGCATCCCGCTGCCTCCTCCCCATCGTCATGCATCCCGCTGCCTCCTCCCCATCGCCATGCATCCCGCTGCGTCCTCCCCATCACCATGCATCCCGCTGCGTCCTCCCCATCACCATGCATCCCGCTGCCTCCTCCCCATCGCCATGCATCCCGCTGCATCCTCCCCATCACCATGCATCCCGCTGCGTCCTCCCCATCACCATGCATCCCGCTGCATCCTCCCCATCGCCATGCATCCCGCTGCCTCCTCCCCATCGCCATGCATCCCGCTGCATCCTCCCCATCGCCATGCATCCCGCTGCATCCTCCCCATCGCCATGCATCCCGCTGCATCCTCCCCATCGCCATGCATCCCGCTGCATCCTCCCCATCGCCATGCATCCCGCTGCATCCTCCCCATCGCCATGCATCCCGCTGCATCCTCCCCATCGCCATGCATCCCGCTGCATCCTCCCATCACTATGCATCCCGCTGCATCCTCCCATCACCATGCATCCCGCTGCATCCTCCCCATCACCATGCATCCCGCTGCATCCTCCCATCACCATGCATCCCGCTGCATCCTCCCCATCACCATGCATCCCGCTGCATCCTCCCCATCACCATGCATCCCGCTGCATCCTCCCATCACCATGCAACCCGCTGCATCCTCCCCATCACCATGCAACCCGCTGCATCCTCCCCATCGCCATGCATCCCGCTGCATCCTCCCCATCGCCATGCATCCCGCTGCATCCTCCCCATCACCATGCAACCCGCTGCATCCTCCCCATCACCATGCATCCCGCTGCATCCTCCCATCACCATGCAACCCGCTGCATCCTCCCCATCACCATGCAACCCGCTGCATCCTCCCCATCGCCATGCATCCCGCTGCATCCTCCCCATCGCCATGCATCCCGCTGCATCCTCCCCATCACCATGCAACCCGCTGCATCCTCCCCATCACCATGCATCCCGCTGCATCCTCCCCATCACCATGCAACCCGCTGCATCCTCCCCATCGCCATGCATCCCGCTGCATCCTCCCCATCGCCATGCATCCCGCTGCATCCTCCCCATCACCATGCATCCCGCTGCATCCTCCCCATCGCCATGCATCCCGCTGCCTCCTCCCCATCGTCATGCATCCCGCTGCCTCCTCCCCATCGCCATGCATCCCGCTGCGTCCTCCCCATCACCATGCATCCCGCTGCGTCCTCCCCATCACCATGCATCCCGCTGCCTCCTCCCCATCGCCATGCATCCCGCTGCCTCCTCCCCATCGCCATGCATCCCGCTGCATCCTCCCCATCACCATGCATCCCGCTGCGTCCTCCCCATCACCATGCATCCCGCTGCATCCTCCCCATCGCCATGCATCCCGCTGCCTCCTCCCCATCGCCATGCATCCCGCTGCATCCTCCCCATCGCCATGCATCCCGCTGCATCCTCCCCATCGCCATGCATCCCGCTGCATCCTCCCCATCGCCATGCATCCCGCTGCATCCTCCCCATCGCCATGCATCCCGCTGCATCCTCCCCATCGCCATGCATCCCGCTGCATCCTCCCATCACTATGCATCCCGCTGCATCCTCCCATCACCATGCATCCCGCTGCATCCTCCCCATCACCATGCATCCCGCTGCATCCTCCCATCACCATGCATCCCGCTGCATCCTCCCCATCACCATGCATCCCGCTGCATCCTCCCATCACCATGCATCCCGCTGCCTCCTCCCCATCACCATGCATCCCGCTGCCTCCTCCCATCACCATGCATCCCGCTGCCTCCTCCCATCACCATGCATCCCGCTGCATCCTCCCCATCGCCATGCATCCCGCCGCATCCTCCCCATCACCATGCATCCCGCTGCCTCCTCCCCATCACCATGCATCCCGCTGCATCCTCCCCATCACCATGCATCCCGCTGCATCCTCCCCATCACCATGCATCCCGCTGCCTCCTCCCCATCACCATGCATCCCGCTGCCTCCTCCCATCACCATGCATCCCGCTGCATCCTCCCCATCGCCATGCATCCCGCTGCATCCTCCCCATCACCATGCATCCCGCTGCATCCTCCCCATCACCATGCATCCCGCTGCCTCCTCCCATCACCATGCATCCCGCTGCATCCTCCCCATCACCATGCATCCTCCCCATCACCATGCATCCCGCTGCATCCTCCCCATCGCCATGCATCCTCCCCATCACCATGCATCCCGCTGCCTCCTCCCCATCACCATGCATCCCGCTGCCTCCTCCCCATCGCCATGCATCCCGCTGCCTCCTCCCCATCACCATGCATCCCGCTGCATCCTCCCCATCACCATGCATCCCGCTGCCTCCTCCCCATCACCATGCATCCCGCTGCATCCTCCCCATCGCCATGCATCCCGCTGCATCCTCCCCATCACCATGCATCCCGCTGCATCCTCCCCATCACCATGCATCCCGCTGCATCCTCCCCATCACCATGCATCCCGCTGCCTCCTCCCATCACCATGCATCCCGCCGCATCCTCCCCATCACCATGCATCCCGCTGCATCCTCCCCATCACCATGCATCCCGCTGCCTCCTCCCATCACCATGCATCCCGCTGCCTCCTCCTCATCGCCATGCATCCCGCTGCATCCTCCTCATCGCCATGCATCCCGCTGCATCCTCCCCATCGCCATGCATCCCGCTGCCTCCTCCCATCACCATGCATCCCGCTGCCTCCTCCTCATCGCCATGCATCCCGCTGCATCCTCCCCATCACCATGCATCCCGCTGCATCCTCCCCATCACCATGCATCCCGCTGCATCCTCCCCATCGCCATGCATCCCGCTGCATCCTCCCCATCGCCATGCATCCCACTGCATCCTCCTCATCACCATGCATCCCGCTGCCTCCTCCCCATCGCCATACATCCCGCTGCCTCCTCCATCACCATGCATCCCGCTGCATCCTCCCCATCGCCATACATCCCGCTGCATCCTCCCCATCGCCATACATCCCGCTGCATCCTCCTCATCGCCATGCATCCCGCTGCATCCTCCCCATCGCCATGCATCCCGCTGCATCCTCCCCATCGCCATGCATCCCGCTGCATCCTCCCCATCGCCATGCATCCCGCTGCATCCTCCCCATCGCCATGCATCCCGCTGCATCCTCCCCATCGCCATGCATCCCGCTGCATCCTCCCCATCGCCATGCATCCCGCTGCATCCTCCCCATCGCCATGCATCCCGCTGCATCCTCCCCATCGCCATGCATCCCGCTGCATCCTCCCCATCGCCATACATCCCGCTGCATCCTCCCCATCGCCATACATCCCGCTGCATCCTCCTCATCGCCATGCATCCCGCTGCGTCCTCCCCATCACCATACATCCCGCTGCATCCTCCCCATCACCATGCATCCCGCTGCATCCTCCCCATCGCCATGCATCCCGCTGCATCCTCCCCATCGCCATGCATCCCGCTGCATCCTCCCCATCACCATGCATCCCGCTGCATCCTCCCCATCACCATGCATCCCGCTGCATCCTCCCCATCACCATACATCCCGCTGCCTCCTCCCCATCGCTATGCATCCCGCTGCATCCTCCCCATCACCATGCATCCCGCTGCATCCTCCCCATCGCCATACATCCCGCTGCATCCTCCTCATCGCCATGCATCCCGCTGCCTCCTCCCCATCACCATGCATTCCGCTGCATCCTCCCCATCACCATGCATCCCGCTGCATCCTCCCCATCGCCATGCATCCCGCTGCATCCTCCCCATCGCCATGCATCCCGCTGCCTCCTCCCCATCACCATGCATCCCGCTGCATCCTCCCCATCACCATGCATCCCACTGCCTCCTCCCCATCGCCATGCATCCCGCTGCATCCTCCCCATCACCATGCATCCCGCTGCCTCCTCCCCATCACCATGCATCCCGCTGCATCCTCCCCATCACCATGCATCCCGCTGCCTCCTCCCCATCACCATGCATCCCGCTGCCTCCTCCCCATCACCATGCATCCCGCTGCCTCCTCCCCATCACCATGCATCCCGCTGCATCCTCCCCATCGCCATGCATCCCGCTGCATCCTCCCCATCACCATGCATCCCGCTGCCTCCTCCCCATCACCATGCATCCCGCTGCATCCTCCCCATCGCCATGCATCCCGCTGCATCCTCCCCATCACCATGCATACCGCTGCATCCTCCCCATCACCATGCATCCCGCTGCATCCTCCCCATCGCCATGCATCCCGCTGCATCCTCCCCATCGCCATGCATCCCGCTGCATCCTCCCATCACCATGCATCCCGCTGCCTCCTCCCCATCACCATGCATCCCGCCGCATCCTCCCCATCGCCATGCATCCTGCTGCCTCCTCCCCATCGCCATGCATCCCGCTGCATCCTCCCCATCACCATGCATCCCGCTGCATCCTCCCCATCACCATGCATCCCGCTGCCTCCTCCCCATCACCATGCATCCTCCCCATCGCCATGCATCCCGCTGCATCCTCCTCATCACCATGCATCCTCCCCATCGCCATGCATCCCGCTGCATCCTCCCCATCACCATGCATCCCGCTGCATCCTCCTCATCACCATGCATCCTGCTGCCTCCTCCCCATCACCATGCATCCCGCTGCCTCCTCCCCATCGCCATGCATCCCTCTGCATCCTCCCCATCACCATGCATCCCGCTGCATCCTCCCCATCACCATGCATCCCGCTGCATCCTCCCCATCACCATGCATCCCGCTGCATCCTCCTCATCACCATGCATCCCGCTGCATCCTCCCCATCGCCATGCATCCCGCTGCATCCTCCCCATCGCCATGCATCCCGCTGCATCCTCCCCATCGCCATGCATCCCGCTGCATCCTCCCCATCGCCATGCATCCCGCTGCATCCTCCCCATCGCCATGCATCCCGCTGCATCCTCCCCATCGCCATGCATCCCGCTGCATCCTCCCCATCGCCATGCATCCCGCTGCATCCTCCCCATCGCCATGCATCCCGCTGCCTCCTCCCCATCACCATGCATCCCGCTGCATCCTCCCCATCACCATGCATCCCGCTGCATCCTCCCCATCACCATGCATCCCTCTGCATCCTCCCCATCACCATGCATCCCGCTGCATCCTCCCCATCACCATGCATCCCGCTGCCTCCTCCCCATCACCATGCATCCCGCTGCCTCCTCCCCATCACCATGCATCCCGCTGCCTCCTCCCCATCGCCATACATCCCGCTGCATCCTCCCCATCACCATGCATCCCGCTGCCTCCTCCCCATCACCATGCATCCCGCTGCCTCCTCCATCACCATGCATCCCGCTGCCTCCTCCCCATCACCATGCATCCCGCTGCATCCTCCCCATCACCATGCATCCCGCTGCCTCCTCCCCATCGCCATGCATCCCTCTGCATCCTCCCCATCACCATGCATCCCGCTGCCTCCTCCCCATCACCATGCATCCCGCTGCATCCTCGCCATCACCATGCATCCCGCTGCCTCCTCCCCATCGCCATGCATCCCGCTGCCTCCTCCCCATCGCCATACATCCCGCTGCATCCTCCCCATCGCCATACATCCCGCTGCGTCCTCCTCATCGCCATGCATCCCGCTGCCTCCTCCCCATCGCCATACATCCCGCTGCATCCTCCCCATCGCCATACATCCCGCTGCGTCCTCCTCATCGCCATACATCCCGCTGCCTCCTCCCCATCACCATGCATCCCGCTGCCTCCTCCCCATCGCCATGCATCCCGCTGCCTCCTCCCCATCGCCATACATCCCGCTGCCTCCTCCCCATCGCCATACATCCCGCTGCATCCTCCCCATCGCCATACATCCCGCTGCGTCCTCCTCATCGCCATGCATCCCGCTGCCTCCTCCCCATCACCATGCATCCCGCTGCATCCTCCCCATCGCCATACATCCCGCTGCGTCCTCCCCATCGCCATACATCCCTCTGCATCCTCCCCATCGCCATACATCCCGCTGCGTCCTCCTCATCGCCATGCATCCCGCTGCATCCTCCCCATCGCCATACATCCCGCTGCGTCCTCCCCATCGCCATACATCCCGCTGCGTCCTCCTCATCGCCATGCATCCCGCTGCATCCTCCCCATCGCCATACATCCCGCTGCGTCCTCCTCATCGCCATGCATCCCGCTGCCTCCTCCCCATCACCATGCATCCCGCTGCCTCCTCCCCATCACCATGCATCCCGCTGCATCCTCCCCATCGCCATACATCCCGCTGCGTCCTCCTCATCGCCATGCATCCCGCTGCATCCTCCCCATCACCATACATCCCGCTGCATCCTCCCCATCGCCATGCATCCCGCTGCCTCCTCCCCATCGCCATACATCCCGCTGCGTCCTCCTCATCGCCATGCATCCCGCTGCATCCTCCCCATCGCCATACATCCCGCTGCATCCTCCCCATCGCCATGCATCCCGCTGCATCCTCCCCATCACCATGCATCCCGCTGCGTCCTCCCCATCACCATGCATCCTGCTGCATCTTCGCCATTCCTCCGGATTTAGTTCATAATAATTTTGGGATTGCAAGGCGTAGCAGACTGCAGCCACAGGTCGGGCCCCAGCTGCTGCATTGTGGGTAGTGGGGTCAGCCCTGGATTTGAATTCCATTTGGGATGCGGATTCTCAGACAGGGCGCAATTATCTCGCAGAGATTATAATTACTGCCGATTACAGCGCAGCAAGAGGCGCCGTCGCCACCAAATGAGGGGGGGGGGGGAATCTCTGCAGCTTTGTAACAGAAGCTTCTGTGATCTCCCCCCTTCCCCCGCATCGCATGGTAATGCGAGGGCTGATGGATGGCTGAGCGCTTCTCCCTCCCGCCGCCATGGGGAATGGACCCGGTTGCCGGGCAACAGCCCAGGAATTGGCTCGACGCGCAGAAGCGACAAACGATCGGAGAAAAGAGAAAAAATTCCGAAAGCAGCCGACCGATACACAGGACCAAACTTTCTGGTGCCTAGGGCCGCAATCTGCAAGGGGCGCTGCAGACTTACCTTTACTGCTACAGTCAAAAAATACAAAGACATTGCTGATGCTTTAATGCCCCTTATACTCGCCCCCCAACCCCAGAAAATGCAGACAGTGCATGTGTGTGTGTGTCTGCTACTCTGCATTTACCCCTTGTACTCTGCCCCCTCCACACACACTGTATTTACCCCTTGTACTCTGCCCCCTCCACACACACACACTGTATTTACCCCTTGTACTCTGCCCCCTCCACACACACACACACTGTATTAACCCCTTGTACTCTGCCCCCTCCAATCACACACACTGTATAATCCCCTTGTACTCTGCCCCCTCCAAACACACACACACTGTATTTACCCCTTGTACTCTGCCCCCTCCACACACACACACACTGTATAATCCCCTTGTACTCTGCCCCCTCCAAACACACACACTGTATTAACCCCTTGTACTCTGCCCCCTCCAATCACACACACTGTATAATCCCCTTGTACTCTGCCCCCTCCAAACACACACACACACACTGTATTAACCCCTTGTACTCTGCCCCCTCCAAACACACACACACTGTATTTACCCCTTGTACTCTGCCCCCTCCAATCACACACACACTGTATTAACCCTTGTACTCTGCCCCCTCCAAACACACACACACACACTGTATTAACCCCTTGTACTCTGCCCCCTCCACACACACACTGTATTAACCCCTTGTACTCTGCCCCCTCCAAACACACACACACTGTATTTACCCCTTGTACTCTGCCCCCTCCAAACACACACACACTGTATTAACCCCTTGTACTCTGCCCCCTCCACACACACACTGTATTAACCCCTTGTACTCTACCCCCTCCAATCACACACACACTGTATTAACCCCTTGTACTCTGCCCCCTCCAATCACACACACACTGTATTAACCCCTTGTACTCTGCCCCCTCCAAACACACACACACTGTATTAACCCCTTGTACTCTGCCCCCTCCACACACACACACTGTATTAACCCCTTGTACTCTGCCCCTCCAAACACACACACACACTGTATTAACCCCTTGTACTCTGCCCCCTCCAAACACACACACACTGTATTTACCCCTTGTACTCTGCCCCTCCAAACACACACACACTGTATTAACCCCTTGTACTCTGCCCCCTCCAATCACACACACACACACACTGTATTAACCCCTTGTACTCTGCCCCCTCCAATCACACACACACTGTATTAACCCCTTGTACTCTGCCCCCTCCAAACACACACACACTGTATTTACCCCTTGTACTCTGCCCCCTCCAAACACACACACACACTGTATTAACCCCTTGTACTCTGCCCCCTCCAAACACACACACACTGTATTTACCCCTTGTACTCTGCCCCCTCCAAACACACACACACTGTATTAACCCCTTGTACTCTGCCCCCTCCAAACACACACACACTGTATTAACCCCTTGTACTCTGCCCCTCCAAACACACACACACTGTATTAACCCCTTGTACTCTGCCCCTCCAAACACACACACACTGTATTAACCCCTTGTACTCTGCCCCCTCCAAACACACACACACACTGTATTAACCCCTTGTACTCTGCCCCTCCAAACACACACACACTGTATTAACCCCTTGTACTCTGCCCCCTCCAATCACACACACACTGTATTAACCCCTTGTACTCTGCCCCCTCCAAACACACACACACACTGTATTAACCCCTTGTACTCTGCCCCCTCCAAACACACACATACACTGTATTAACCCCTTGTACTCTGCCCCTCCAAACACACACACACTGTATTAACCCCTTGTACTCTGCCCCCTCCAATCACACACACACTGTATTAACCCCTTGTACTCTGCCCCCTCCACACACACACACACACTGTATTAACCCCTTGTACTCTGCCCCCTCCAAACACACACACACTGTATTAACCCCTTGTACTCTACCCCCTCCAATCACACACACACTGTATTAACCCCTTGTACTCTGCCCCCTCCAAACACACACACACTGTATTTACCCCTTGTACTCTGCCCCTCCAAACACACACACACTGTATTAACCCCTTGTACTCTGCCCCTCCAAACACACACACACTGTATTAACCCCTTGTACTCTGCCCCCTCCAAACACACACACACACACTGTATTAACCCCTTGTACTCTGCCCCTCCAAACACACACACACTGTATTAACCCCTTGTACTCTGCCCCCTCCAATCACACACACACTGTATTAACCCCTTGTACTCTGCCCCCTCCAATCACACACACACTGTATTAACCCCTTGTACTCTGCCCCCTCCAAACACACACACACTGTATTTACCCCTTGTACTCTGCCCCTCCAAACACACACACACTGTATTAACCCCTTGTACTCTGCCCCCTCCAAACACACACACACTGTATTTACCCCTTGTACTCTGCCCCTCCAAACACACACACACACTGTATTTACCCCTTGTACTCTGCCCCCTCCAAACACACACACACACTGTATTTAACCCCTTGTACTCTGCCCCTCCAAACACACACACACTGTATTAACCCCTTGTACTCTGCCCCCTCCCCCCACACACACACACTGTATTAACCCCTTGTACTCTGCCCCTCCAAACACACACACACTGTATTTACCCCTTGTACTCTGCCCCCTCCAAACACACACACACTGTATTTACCCCTTGTACTCTGCCCCTCCAAACACACACACACTGTATTTACCCCTTGTACTCTGCCCCCTCCAAACACACAAACACTGTATTTAACCCCTTGTACTCTGCCCCCTCCAAACACACACACACTGTATTTACCCCTTGTACTCTGCCCCCTCCAAACACACACACTGTATTAACCCCTTGTACTCTGCCCCCTCCAAACACACACACTGTATTTACCCCTTGTACTCTGCCCCCTCCAAACACACACACACTGTATTAACCCCTTGTACTCTGCCCCCTCCAAACACACACACACTGTATTTACCCCTTGTACTCTGCCCCCTCCAAACACACACACACACTGTATTTAACCCCTTGTACTCTGCCCCTCCAAACACACACACACTGTATTTACCCCTTGTACTCTGCCCCCTCCAAACACACACACACTGTATTTACCCCTTGTACTCTGCCCCTCCAAACACACACACACACTGTATTTACCCCTTGTACTCTGCCCCCTCCAAACACACACACACACTGTATTAACCCCTTGTACTCTGCCCCCTCCAAACACACACACACTGTATTTACCCCTTGTACTCTGCCCCCTCCAAACACACACACACTGTATTTAACCCCTTGTACTCTGCCCCCTCCCCACACACACACACACTGTATTAACCCCTTGTACTCTGCCCCTCCAAACACACACACACTGTATTTACCCCTTGTACTCTGCCCCTCCAAACACACACACACTGTATTTACCCCTTGTACTCTGCCCCCTCCAAACACACACACACACTGTATTTAACCCCTTGTACTCTGCCCCCTCCAAACACACACACACTGTATTTACCCCTTGTACTCTGCCCCCTCCAAACACACACACACACTGTATTAACCCCTTGTACTCTGCCCCCTCCAATCACACACACTGTATTAACCCCTTGTACTCTGCCCCCTCCAAACACACACACACTGTATTAACCCCTTGTACTCTGCCCCCTCCAAACACACACACACACACTGTATTAACCCCTTGTACTCTGCCCCCTCCAAACACACACACACTGCATTTAACCCCTTGTACTCTGCCCCCTCCAATCACACACACACTGTATTAACCCCTTGTACTCTGCCCCCTCCAAACACACACACTGTATTAACCCCTTGTACTCTGCCCCCTCCAAACACACACACACTGTATTAACCCCTTGTACTCTGCCCCCTCCAAACACACACACACTGTATTAACCCCTTGTACTCTGCCCCCTCCAAACACACACACACTGTATTAACCCCTTGTACTCTGCCCCCTCCAAACACACACACACTGCATTTAACCCCTTGTACTCTGCCCCTCCAAACACACACACACTGCATTTAACCCCTTGTACTCTGCCCCCTCCAAACACACACACTGTATTAACCCCTTGTACTCTGCCCCCTCCAAACACACACACACTGTATTAACCCCTTGTACTCTGCCCCCTCCAAACACACACACACTGTATTTAACCCCTTGTACTCTGCCCCCTCCAAACACACACACTGTATTAACCCCTTGTACTCTGCCCCCTCCAAACACACACACACTGTATTAACCCCTTGTACTCTGCCCCCTCCAAACACACACACACTGTATTTAACCCCTTGTACTCTGCCCCCTCCAAACACACACACACTGTATTTAACCCCTTGTACTCTGCCCCCTCCAAACACACACACACACTGTATTTACCCCTTGTACTCTGCCCCCTCCAAATGCTGCATTTAACATGAAATCTGTACCTCGCGGCCTTGACTGACGTCACATGGTTTCTACGGTTGAAATTAGACAGATGTCCATCAAGTTCCACCCAGGGTGTTGGGGAAGTTATTTTTTTATTTTATAGGTGGAAGTTATTTATTTTATTTTTTTGTTTTATTTTTTTTACCGATAGTAGCTTATAGTAAGTGTTAATGTTATTTTCTTCTTCTGAATCAGCATCTGATCCTTTTATGAAGCTGTCAGCGGTTGATGCTGTGACAAGCTTCTGTGGGAGGCTATTCCATAGATTTATAGTTCTCATGGTAAAGAACGATTGTCGCCTCCGGAGACTAAATTTCTTGCAGGGTAATGCAGGAAGATTCCAAAACCCAGGATTTGGCCTGCGTGAAACCCCCCAGATCGCCTAAGGCAACTTACCTCTTCCTGGTCCTACGGCGCATAAGTTGCTGCGCATCCAATCAGCGCGCTCTGATCCGCTGACGTCTCGCCGTCTAAGAGAAGCCGCTCCGAGTGCACTGATGGCCGCATCCTCCGCTTCCCTCTAACAGGGAGCGTGCTCGCGCCGGCCATTCACAAATGCCTGACGCTGCTGGAGGGATAGCGGGAAGCGACCGCAGCTCACGCATGTGTTGGACCAGGAATGAAGGCAAGTTAATGGGGTGACCTGGAGGGTTTCACATAGTGGGGCATCCTGATTTTGGATGCCCTGGGTGGGAATCGATCGGCCTGGGAATCTTATACATTCCCGGGCCGATCGGCTTGGGTTTTGGTCCACTTTAATACAAGACCCTGACTGGCTGCAGGGCGCTTTCCGCCGTCCCCGATTGCCCTGCAGCCCTGTACGAGTGCCACGCGCTTTGTTTTATGTAACCCAGGTCCGGGAATGGAATTATATTGGACCAGAGGCCTGGTAGTGTGTAATATAACTGAGAAGCAGAAGCGAGTGAGGGTTCGGGATCAAGATAACAGAGCAGCCCAAGTTTCATTCTATATTTAATTGCCTTAAGGGCCCACTAGACAAACAATATACATGTAAAGAAGTGACATATATAACGGGCAAATACAAGTGAGTAAGATACAATCAGAGTTACCTTACTGCAGACAGGTGTTATGCAGGCCCCACATCTCTGGGCGGAGACGCATTCCTACGCCCAGCCATTTTGGGGGCAGGAGAGAACACACTTCGCAGGGAAACTGCGGATGCGCCAGCTTCCGCTCCGGATTGTCAAGACCTCTGTCCAAACAGTGTACGCTTGTAGTTGGGGCGCCAGACCAATTAGAATATTAATTTATCCTTATTTGACAATGGGTATACAAAAATTTATAATCTGTGCACATTCAAGACAAACATTTAAAATCAATTAAAACATTGATAGTATTCAGCTCTCAAATAAAATATATATATATATATATATATATATAACTATAATGTAATTATTCCTCTCCTATAATTTGTCCACATATATGAGAAGGTAAGACTCTGCAAAATATAATATAACTATATAATATAAAATATAATATAAAAATATAATATAAATATAATATTCAAAATATAAATAAACCAAAAATATAATAACTATAATAAATATAATAAAATACAACACATTTTAAATAAATATAATAATATAAATATAATATTAAAAATATAAGTAAATAAAAATAAAATATAATAAAGTAATATAATAAAATAAGATAAATTATATAATATAAAATAATATAATATTCAAAATATTCAAATAAATATTCAAATAAACTAATATAATGTAATTATTCCTCTCCTATAATTTGTCCACATATATGAGAAAGTAGGACCGTGCAAAATATAATATAAATATATAATAGAAAATAAAATATAATAGAAAAAATAT
The DNA here is from genome assembly GCA_027917425.1 of Gastrophryne carolinensis. Lineage (NCBI taxonomy): Eukaryota > Metazoa > Chordata > Amphibia > Anura > Microhylidae > Gastrophryne > Gastrophryne carolinensis. The sequence continues at coordinate 84,129 of JAQIHN010000056.1, forward strand.
AAATATAATATTCAAAATATAAACAAAAAATAAATATAATAAATATAAAATAATCAAATACTATACATTTTAAATATAATAATATAAATAATAAATATAATATAAATATAAATATAATATTCAAAATATAGATAAAAATAAATCTAATAAATATAATATAATAAAATATAATAAATATAAAAATATAATATTCAAAATATTCAAATAAATATTCAAAATATTCAAATAAACCAATATAATTAATTCCTCTCCTATCATTTGTCCACATATATGAGAAGGTAAGACTCTGCAAAATATTCAAATCCACATGTACATCCCTAATAAATAGATAAAGTATCAAGTACAATCCACAGTAAAGTGCCTAGTGCATGAAAAATGAATGAATGCATCCAAAAGTGCTGAGTGCTATGTGCAAATAAATATACAGCGCTTCATTAATCCATTCCCTTCAATAAACTGTAAATACCATTATTATTATTATTATTATTAATGTTTATTTATATAGCGCCATCAACTTCCGTAGCGCTTTACAAGGTAAAACCATGTGACATACTGGGCATAAACAACGTTTGCCAAGCTATAATTGAAAATATAGGAGAGGGCAAGTAATATGAAAAAAAGGATCACTAAATGACTGGAGCTCAGGTCCGGCGTCAGTATGGGGTGGCAGCACCGACGCGTTGCGCGGTTTCCCAGACCAACCACTTCGTCAGGGTTCCAAACAGAGCTGTTTGCAGAGCATTAATATGCATGGCAAACGGTGCTGATTGGTCGAGGGGCCTGTGCATAGGCCATGGGATCAGGGGCAGATAAGCTTTGAAGTGCACCAAAAGGATTTTGACTATCCTGATGTCCTTGCGCCTGGGTCACCCCGATTGGGGATGACTCGTTGTGAGATACCCCCACATTGCCCGATCTCACTCACCCTTCCCTGGTCCTAAGGCACATACGCGGCCTTGCGTTTCGGTCAGCGCACTTGGATCTGCCTTTGCGCGCTGGTGGACGCCTCCCCCACTACCCTTCAACAGGGAGCGCGCCTACACCTGCCATTCACAAATGCCTGGTGCGGGCACGCGTCCTGCTAAAGGGATAGTGGGAATGCGGCCGCTGCTCGCACATGCGCCGTTGGAAGGGAAAGAAGCTGAGTTTCTGACCTCAAGGGTTTTACACAGCGGGGCATCTTGAATCTGGATGTCCCAGGGGGTGCAAGTATGCCTGCCCTGGAGTCTCAGACTCCAGGGTGGGCTTTGGTCCACTTTAAGGGGCAAATTGGGGGAGCATTCTCTAATTTAGGTATTTTGTTCACAGACATAACTGGGAATTACCTCCACATTGTCCTCACACCTCCCCCCTTTAGAGGGCGCTAGAGAACAGCACTACTCTGTGCTTCCCCAGGTGCCCATGCACTTCCTCGCTTGTCGAGATAACCCGACTGCGCTCCCATGGTCATGGCCCGAAATGTGGCTGCCCACGCTGCGGGGCCCGAAATGTGGCTGCACACGCTGCGGGGCCCGAAATGTGGCTGCACACGCTGCGGGGCCCGAAATGTGGCTGCACACGCTGCGGGGCCCGAAATGTGGCTGCACACGCTGCGGGGCCCGAAATGTGGCTGCTGCACACGCTGCGGGGCCCGAAATGTGGCTGCTGCACACGCTGCGGGGCCCGAAATGTGGCTGCTGCACACGCTGCGGGGCCCGAAATGTGGCGGCTGCACACGCTGCGGGGCCCGAAATGTGGCGGCTGCACATGCTGCGGGGCCCGAAATATGGCGGCTGCACATGCTGCGGGGCCCAAACTATGGCGGCTGCACATACTGCGGGGCCCAAACTATGGCGGCTGCACATACTGCGGGGCCCAAACTATGGCGGCTGCACATACTGCGGGGCCCAAACTATGGCGGCTGCACATACTGCGGGGCCCAAACTATGGCGGCTGCACATGCTGCGGGGCCCAAACTATGGCACGCCGCTCCTTCTCTGTGTCGGAGTATGTGACTTCTTGTCAGGAGCTTTCTGCTCAGGTACAAAATGGGGTTTTTCTGTTAGGCTGAGCCCAGCACCGGGGCCAGAGTCACTGGCATTGGGTTGCTGTCATGGATCTCTCAGAGAAATCCCAATAGTAGTAAATGACCAGAATCAGACTGAGAGACAGAGGCAGATATAAGGCAAACCGTGTTTAGTATTAACAAACAGTGAGTACACACCAACCAAGCTGCTATATACATATATACACATAGATTGCTGTGACATCACAAACATACGTGCTTAGGAGTCCAAAGAAAAGTCCAACAATGGCTAAGGCTGGAGTCCTGGGTCCAGAGTTCAAGTATCAGAGTTCCAGGGTCCGGGTTCAAAAACAGAAACAAATGCTGATCCCCTGAGGCCATGTGTTGATCAGCTTATATAGGCCAGGTAATCCCAGGTGCAAGCTGATTCCCAGGAAGTCTGCAGAACAGCGCCATCTGCAGGTGAAGCTGCATATAGCAGGGGAACTCAGGTGGAAGAACTCCAGACCTGACAGTAGTTCTTTAGATATCCGTTATTTCAAAGAAATCACTGAGACCAAAGGTAAATAAAGAGATATACTGGGGTACAAATAAGACAAGATGCAATCCAATCTTACAAAACAACAAGATACAACACGTTATGATTGAGAGTTATATGACCGGCCTACACATATATAGTGGTTAAGGTAGATTTAAGAACAGCAACCAATACATTTACCCTCCTGACAGGGGAACCCACAAGCAGACCTGGGAGCCTAGGCCTCCTCTCCTCCTCCTCGAGCCCTCTTCCTAAGGCTCTCCCCCTCTTTTAGGGCCCTCCATCGGTTATACCCCGATATTACTTTGATATCCAGACTTGTCCTCCCAGTTTTGCTAGCCCGAAACTTGTGAAAACTTATTTAGCTGGAGTCTAGGTGGGAGGGTATCGGAATTTCCCAGCCACTGAAACTTGTCTTGCCCAAAACTGTGCTGACTCCACTCAGCATTCCAAGAATATCCCCAGGATCTCCCCCCAAACCAGCTTTTATTAGGGTGGGGGAAAGGAACGTGGACTGACGAGCCTCTGGGATGGTAAATGATATCTTGCCTGAAGGACCTGACTTATGTATCACTGGTAAAATGCCACTAATTATACATAGCGAGAGAGACAGAAATACATATATATACATTATATAACAATAGTCATTTTCCATAAAGGCCCCGTTAGAGCCAAGCGTTTACCTGTCCGCACTCGTCAGAGTATTAAAACATCATTAAAACATCATTGCGCAAACACAGAGTAACATGTCTAGGGGCCGGCTCCTCATATGCCTTGCGGCGACGTATTACAGCTCGCTGTGCTCAGTGAAAGGGTTAACTCACACGTTCTGTCTGGCTCACTGGGAGTATAGTGTCAATTAAACAACTGCTGTGCAGCCCGGGCTTCTAACCTCCCATTGGTCAGCAGCCCGGCCTTCTAACCTCCCATTGGTCAGTGGTCACATAAAGCTGTCCAGGCTTCAGCACAGAGGCCCGGCTGTCTAACCTCCCATTGGTCAGTGGCCACATAAAGCTGTCCAGGCTTCAGCACAGAAGCCCGGCTGTCTAACCTCCCATTGGTTAGTGGTCACATAAAGCTGTCCAGGCTTCAGCACAGAAGCCCGGCCGTCTAACCTCCCATTGGTCAGTGGTCACATAAAGCTGTCCAGGCTTCAGCACAGCAGCCCGGGCTTCTAACCTCCCATTGGTTAGTGGTCACATAAAGCTGTCCAGGCTTCAGCACAGAAGCCCGGCCGTCTAACCTCCCATTGGTCAGTGGTCACATAAAGCTGTCCAGGCTTCAGCACAGCAGCCCGGGCTTCTAACCTCCCATTGGTCAGTGGCCACATAAAGCTGTCCAGGCTTCAGCACAGAAGCCCGGCCGTCTAACCTCCCATTGGTCAGTGGTCACATAAAGCTGTCCAGGCTTCAGCACAGAAGCCCGGCCGTCTAACCTCCCATTGGTTAGTGGTCACATAAAGCTGTCCAGGCTTCAGCACAGAAGCCCGGCCGTCTAACCTCCCATTGGTCAGAGGTCACATAAAGCTGTCCAGGCTTCAGCACAGAAGCCCGGCCGTCTAACCTCCCATTGGTCAGTGGTCACATAAAGCTGTCCAGGCTTCAGCACAGAAGCCCGACCGTCTAACCTCCCATTGGTCAGTGGTCACATAAAGCTGTCCATGCTTCAGCACAGAAGCCCGGCCGTCTAACCTCCCATTGGTCAGTGGTCACATAAAGCTGTCCAGGCTTCAGCACAGAAGCCCGGCCGTCTAACCTCCCATTGGTCAGTGGTCACATAAAGCTGTCCAGGCTTCAGCACAGCAGCACGGGCTTTTAACCTCCCATTGGTCAGTGGTCACATAAAGCTGTCCAGGCTTCAGCACAGATGCCCGGGCTTCTAACCTCCCATTGGTCAACAGTCACATAAAGCTGTCCAGGCTTCTAACCTCCCATTGGTCAGTGGTCACATAAAGCTGTCCAGGCTTCAGCACAGCAGCCCGGGCTTCTAACCTCCCATTGGTCAACAGTCACATAAAGCTGTCCAGGCTTCAGCACAGAAGCCCGGCCGTCTAACCTCCCATTGGTCAGTGGTCACATAAAGCTGTCCAGGCTTCAGCACAGAAGCCCGGGTTTCTAACCTCCCATTGGTCAGTGGTCACATAAAGCTGTCCAGGCTTCAGCACAGAAGCCCGGCCGTCTAACCTCCCATTGGTCAGTGGTCACATAAAGCTGCCCAGGCTTCAGCACAGAAGCCCGGCCATCTAACCTCCCATTGGTCAGTGGTCACATAAAGCTGTCCAGGCTTCAGCACAGAAGCCCGGCCGTCTAACCTCCCATTGGTCAGTGGTCACATAAAGCTGCCCAGGCTTCAGCACAGAAGCCCGGCCATCTAACCTCCCATTGGTCAGTGGTCACATAAAGCTGTCCAGGCTTCAGCACAGAAGCCCGGCCGTCTAACCTCCCATTGGTCAGTGGTCACATAAAGCTGTCCAGGCTTCAGTACAGCAACCCGGGCTTCTAACCTCCCATTGGTCAGTGGCCACATAAAGCTGTCCAGGCTTCAGCAGAGAAGCCCGGCCGTCTAACCTCCCATTGGTTAGTGGTCACATAAAGCTGTCCAGGCTTCAGCACAGCAGCCCGGGCTTCTAACCTCCCATTGGTCAGTGGTCACATAAAGCTGTCCAGGCTTCAGCACAGCAGCCCGGGCTTCTAACCTCCCATTGGTCAGTGGTCACATAAAGCTGTCCAGGCTTCAGCACAGCAGCCCGGGCTTCTAACCTCCCATTGGTCAACAGTCACATAAAGCTGTCCAGGCTTCAGCACAGAAGCCCGGGCTTCTAACCTCCCATTGGTCAGTGGTCACATAAAGCTGTCCAGGCTTCAGCACAGAAGCCCGGCCGTCTAACCTCCCATTGGTCAGTGGTCACATAAAGCTGTCCAGGCTTCAGCACAGCAGCCCGGGCTTCTAACCTCCCATTGGTCAGTGGTCACATAAAGCTGTCCAGGCTTCAGCACAGAAGCCCGGCCGTCTAACCTCCCATTGGTCAGTGGTCACATAAAGCTGTCCAGGCTTCAGCACAGCAGCCCGGGCCTTCTAACCTCCCATTGGTCAGTGGTCACATAAAGCTGTCCAGGCTTCAGCACAGCAGCCCGGGCCTTCTAACCTCCCATTGGTCAGTGGCCACATAAAGCTGTCCAGGCTTCAGCACAGAAGCCCGGCCGTCTAACCTCCCATTGGTCAGTGGTCACATAAAGCTGTCCAGGCTTCAGCACAGAAGCCCGGCCGTCTAACCTCCCATTGGTCAGTGGTCACTTAAAGCTGTCCAGCACACGCTGCCTGTGATAGCGTCTAGCTGGTTGTATGTTATGCTGTTTATTTCCTGCTGACCGGATTTGTTTGCATCTCGACTACGTTTTTGCCTGATCCTTTGGATACTGCGACTCTCTGATTTATGCTTTTGACCTTTGGCTTTCCCTGGACTTGGGCTTTGTTACTCCTTCTGTCAGGACACTGTTAGGACTGATAATCTGTTGCAGACCCGGCTATCTCTGACTTCCCCTGTGTACTGTTAGTTTTGCCCTGTTGTACATCAGCCTTTACAGCCTCAGGTGTTATCCTTTGCGCCCTTAATTCCTGGGGGTAACCATGTTCGGGCAGGGGTGTAATGTCTCCCGGCAAACGGGGGCTTGTCTATAAGTGAAGACAGCGGTGTTAGATTGGGGGTTGGCACCTGAACTTAGGCTGGTGATCAGCTGGGCATTACAGGCCCATTGTCTACAGATCCTCTGTAATGCTGTTACACATAGAAAAATGCCCCTGACTCTCCCGCGGATAGTCAACACATTAATTTAGGGACTGGAATGGTACGCAGCCACGTACCCGTATAGCATGGCTGTCTTCAGTCCCACATCAGAGGAACACCTCAAGCACCTGATCACATCCTGGCCCCCCGCCAGGACCAGGACCCTGGTGCAGTCCTTCCTGGGCACGGCAGGGTGCTATAAGAGGTTGGTCCCTCACTATCGGCAGCCTGGCCAAACCCCTGGTGAACCTCACCAGGAAGATGCTGCCCTCCACAGTGATTTGGATCAGCAACTGCAAGTCAGTATTGTAGGCAGTGAGAACCGCCCAGGACTTCAAACAGCCGACTTTATACAACCGGTTATAGTGCAACTGTCAGGTCTGGAGTTCCTCCACAGCTTGCGTTCCCCTGCTATATGCAGCTTCACCTGCAGATGGTGCTGTTCTGCAGACTTCCTGGGAATCAGCTTGCACCTGGGCTTACCTGGCCTATATAAGCTGATCAACACATGGCCTCAGGGGATCAGCATTTGTTTCTGTCTTTGAACCTGAACCCTGGAACTCTGATACTTGAACTCTGATACTTGAACTCTGGACCCAGGACTCCAGTCTTAGCCATTGTTGGACTTTTCTTTGGACTCCTAAGCACGTATGTTTCTGATGTCACAGCAATCTATGTGTATATATGTATATAGCAGCTTGGTTGGTGTGTACTCACTGTTTGTTAATACTAAACACGGTTTGCCTCATATCTGCCTCTGTCTCTCAGTCTAACTCTGGTCACTTACTACTACTGGTATTTCTCTGATGGGAAATCCATGACAACTACAAACGTTTGCGTGTAACCATTGCGTTACCATTGGCCAGTTATTATTAAATATATATATATATATATATATATATATATATATATTTATATTGGTTATTATTTCAGTTATCAAATTGTTAACATATATCTGGCTTAGCCAGGCTAATCATTGTACTAATCATTGATATATTTATTGATGTTTTTATAATAATAATTGTTTACAAAGTTGGCCATATTGGATGTAAGAGATATTAGCTATAATTGTTTACAGATTCATATAACCCGAATGGGGGATTGAAGGCAGATCATTCCTGGGCTCCATAGGTCAAGGGAATCTGTCAGTAGATTCATGATGGCCAGGTTCTTTACCCTGAGGTGGAAAATGAAGCATTATAATTACTAACACACACTTATTACACACTGACGTGTGTCCAGGCATCCAATCAGGATGGTCATTTAAGCTCCTTTGTCTAAAACTGCATTTAAGCGAGCAAAAGAGCCAGTAATTTGGGCAGTGGAAGTAGCAGGCCCTCAGGTGACCAAATAAACTTTGTATTTCCTGAACACCTTTCTTTTTGAGTCATTCTAAGCCATTTCCACTTCAACCCGCGGCCAAGTGATCGAGCGGGTCATCGATGCGAGGCATTGGATGCATTGCTGCAGCATTAGCATTGAGGGTGAGGCCCAGGCACTTACGGGGTGATGGGGGGTCTGAGGTGTTCTGAGCGAGCCCGGAACACGTATAGCTGACGGCTGGGTTCAGGAGGATGGCGCTACACGTGTACGGACAATTTACGGTACAGAATTATAAAATACCCGCCCGGCGGCGCACATTTACAGAGGAAATCTCTGCGGCCGCGTCAGTCTTATTAGTGATAATTGCAGTTCCACCCACACAATATGTCACCGCCCATCTTCAAGTGCAAGAGACCATGGAGACCATCGGTCGGCACATGCCCCAGCCAGGGGGTTCCATGATTGAGATGTGAGGAGGGGTAAGTACCGTCAGGGAACGGGCCGCACAGGTAGGTGATGGTCACTGGAAGCCATAAATCTCTGGTGATGAGCGTGTGGTCTGGACGTCGCCATGACAGATCTTCATAAGTCGCAGTGTAGGAAATTAATGAAGAGCGCTGAGTGAATTCATCACTGAGAGGTGCCCGGAGTCTCTGCTGCAGATTGGATGCCGCGTTCCCTCCGCTACTCATCTTCCATGAGGCGTCATCAATCTCCTACAAATTAACAAGACGCAAAAACAATGGCTCCCGACTTCATCCCGCCATCCGCCGCGCTCCCGTCCTCTTCCTTCCATGAAGAGCTATTGACTGCCGGATGACTCCATATTTCACTCCATGATGTCATCGCAGCGTGTCCTGCCCATTACTCATGTGAATCACTGGCGGCTGAAATGCGCGACTCGCACTCAGTGTTAATTGGAAATTATCCGACACAAGAGGTGACGAATGAGGTGCCCGGAAGAGCCAATCAATTCCCAACCTCAGCCGCGTATCCCGACCTCAGCCGCGTATCCCGACCTCAGCCGAGTATCCCGACCTCAGCCGCGTATCCTGACCTCAGCCACGTATCCCGACCTCAGCCGAATATCCCGACCTCAGCCGCGTATCCCGACCTCAGCCGCGTATCCCGACCTCATCCGCGTATCCCGACCTCATCCGCGTATCCCGACCTCATCCACGTATCCCGACCTCAGCCGCGTATCCCGACCTCATCCACGTATCCCGACCTGATCCGCGTATCCCGACCTCATCCACGTATCCCGACCTCAGCCGCGTATCCCAACATCATCCACGTATACCGACCTCATCCGCGTATCCCAACCTCATCCACGTATCCCGACCTGATCCACGTATCCCGACCTGATCCGCGTATCCCGACCTCATCCGCGTATCCCGACCTCATCCGCGTATCCCGACCTCATCCGCGTATCCCGACCTCAGCCGCGTATCCCGACCTCAGCCGCGTATCCCGACCTTATCCACGTATCCCGACCTCAGCCGCGTATCCCGACCTCATCCACGTATCCCGACCTCATCCGCGTATCCCGACCTTATCCACGTATCCCGACCTCATCCACGTATCCCGACCTCATCCACGTATCCCGACCTGATCCGCGTATCCCGACCTGATCCGCGTATCCCGACCTGATCCGCGTATCCCGACCTCATCCGCGTATCCCGACCTCATCCGCGTATCCCGACCTCAGCCGCGTATCCCGACCTCAGCCGCGTATCCCGACCTTATCCACGTATCCCGACCTCATCCACGTATCCCGACCTCAGCCGCGTAACCTCACTACACAATGATCCAGGCCACAGAACCTCACTACACAGAGATCCAGGCTGCAGAACCTCACTACACAGAGATCCAGGCCGCAGAACCTCACTACACAATGATCCAGGCCACAGAACCTCACTACACAGAGATTCAGGCTGCAGAACCTCACTACACAGAGATCCAGGCCGCAGAACCTCACTACACAGAGATCCAGGCCGCAGAACCTCACTACACAAAGATCCAGGCCGCAAAACCTCACTACACAATGATCCAGGCCACAGAACCTCACTACACAGAGATCCAGGCTGCAGAACCTCACTACACAAAGATCCAGGCCACAGAACCTCACTACACAGAGATCCAGGCCACAGAACCTCACTACACAGAGATCCAGGCCACAGAACCTCACTACACAATGATCCAGGCCACAGAACCTCACCACACAAAGATCCAGGCCACAGAACCTCACTACACAATGATTCAGGCCACAGAACCTCACCACACAAAGATCCAGGCACAGAACCTCACTACACAGAGATCCAGGCCACAGAACTTCACTACACAAAGATCCAGGCCACAGAACCTCACTACACAGAGATCCAGGCCACAGAACCTCACTACACAGAGATCCAGGCTGCAGAACCTCACTACACAGAGATCCAGGCCACAGAACCTCACTACACAGAGATCCAGGCCGCAGAACCTCACTACACAGAGATCCAGGCCACAGAACCTCACTACACAAAGATCCAAGCCGCAGAGCCTCACTACACAAAGATCCAGGCCACAGAACCTCACTACACAAAGATCCAGGCCACAGAACCTCACTACACAGAGATCCAGGCCACAGAACCTCACTACACAAAGATCCAGGCCACAGAACCTCACTACACAGAGATCCAGGCCACAGAACCTCACTACACAAAGATCCAGGCCGCAGAACCTCACTACAAAGAGATCCAGGCCGCAGAACCTCACTACACAGAGATCCAGGCCACAGAACCTCACTACACAGATATCCAGGCAGCAGAACCTCACTACACAGAGATCCAGGCCACAGAACCTCACTACACAGAGATCCAGGCCACAGAACCTCACTACACAGGGATCCAGGCCACAGAACCTCACTACACAGAGATCCAGGCCACAGAACCTCACCACACAGAGATCCAGGCCACAGAACCTCACTACACAGGGATCCAGGCCACAGAACCTCACTACACAGGGATCCAGGCCACAGAACCTCACTACACAGGGATCCAGGCCACAGAACCTCACTACACAGAGATCCAGGCCACAGAACCTCACTACACAGAGATCCAGGCCACAGAACCTCACTACACAGGGATCCAGGCCGCAGAACCTCACTACACAGAGATCCAGGCCACAGAACCTCACTACACAGAGATCCAGGCCACAGAACCTCACTACACAGAGATCCAGGCCACAGAACCTCACTACACAGATATCCAGGCAGCAGAACCTCACTACACAGAGATCCAGGCCACAGAACCTCACTACACAGAGATCCAGGCCACAGAACCTCACTACACAGGGATCCAGGCCACAGAACCTCACTACACAGAGATCCAGGCCACAGAACCTCACCACACAGAGATCCAGGCCACAGAACCTCACTACACAGGGATCCAGGCCACAGAACCTCACTACACAGGGATCCAGGCCACAGAACCTCACTACACAGGGATCCAGGCCACAGAACCTCACTACACAGAGATCCAGGCCACAGAACCTCACTACACAGAGATCCAGGCCACAGAACCTCACTACACAGGGATCCAGGCCGCAGAACCTCACTACACAGAGATCCAGGCCACAGAACCTCACTACACAGAGATCCAGGCCACAGAACCTCACTACACAGAGATCCAGGCCGCAGAACCTCACTACACAATGATCCAGGCCACAGAACCTCACTACACAGAGATCCAGGCCACAGAACCTCACTACACAGAGATCCAGGCCACAGAACCTCACTACACAAAGATCCAGGCCGCAGAACCTCACTACAAAGAGATCCAGGCCGCAGAACCTCACTACACAATGATCCAGGCCACAGAACCTCACTACACAGAGATCCAGGCCACAGAACCTCACTACACAGAGATCCAGGCCACAGAACCTCACTACAAAATGATCCAGGCCGCAGAACCTCACTACACAAAGATCCAGGCCACAGAACCTCACTACACAAAGATCCAGGCCACAGAACCTCACTACACAGAGATCCAGGCCACAGAACCTCACTACACAAAGATCCAGGCCACAGAACCTCACTACACAGAGATCCAGGCCACAGAACCTCACTACACAAAGATCCAGGCCGCAGAACCTCACTACAAAGAGATCCAGGCCGCAGAACCTCACTACACAATGATCCAGGCCACAGAACCTCACTACACAAAGATCCAGGCCACAGAACCTCACCACACAATGATCCAGGCCACAGAACCTCACTACACAAAGATCCAGGCCGCAGAACCTCACTACACAAAGATCCAGGCCGCAGAACCTCACTACACAGAGATCCAGGCCACAGAACCTCACTACACAGAGATCCAGGCCACAGAACCTCACTACACAAAGATCCAGGCCGCAGAACCTCACTACACAGAGATCCAGGCCACAGAACCTCACTACACAGAGATCCAGGCCACAGAACCTCACTACACAAAGATCCAGGCCGCAGAACCTCACTACAAAGAGATCCAGGCCGCAGAACCTCACTACACAATGATCCAGGCCACAGAACCTCACTACACAGAGATGCTGGCCACAGAACCTCACTACACAGAGATCCAGGCCGCAGAACCTCACTACACAATGATCCAGGCCACAGAACCTCACTACACAGAGATCCAGGCCGCAGAACCTCACTACACAATGATCCAGGCCACAGAACCTCACTACACAGAGATCCAGGCCACAGAACCTCACTACACAGAGATCCAGGCCACAGAACCTCACTACACAGAGATCCAGGCCACAGAACCTCACTACACAAAGATCCAGGCCGCAGAACCTCACTACAAAGAGATCCAGGCCACAGAACCTCACTACACAGAGATCCAGGCCACAGAACCTCACTACACAGGGATCCAGGCCGCAGAACCTCACTACACAGAGATCCAGGCCACAGAACCTCACTACACAGAGATCCAGGCCACAGAACCTCACTACACAGAGATCCAGGCCACAGAACCTCACTACACAGATATCCAGGCAGCAGAACCTCACTACACAGAGATCCAGGCCACAGAACCTCACTACACAGAGATCCAGGCCACAGAACCTCACTACACAGGGATCCAGGCCACAGAACCTCACTACACAGAGATCCAGGCCACAGAACCTCACCACACAGAGATCCAGGCCACAGAACCTCACTACACAGGGATCCAGGCCACAGAACCTCACTACACAGGGATCCAGGCCACAGAACCTCACTACACAGGGATCCAGGCCACAGAACCTCACTACACAGAGATCCAGGCCACAGAACCTCACTACACAGAGATCCAGGCCACAGAACCTCACTACACAGGGATCCAGGCCGCAGAACCTCACTACACAGAGATCCAGGCCACAGAACCTCACTACACAGAGATCCAGGCCACAGAACCTCACTACACAGAGATCCAGGCCGCAGAACCTCACTACACAATGATCCAGGCCACAGAACCTCACTACACAGAGATCCAGGCCACAGAACCTCACTACACAGAGATCCAGGCCACAGAACCTCACTACACAGAGACCCAGGCCGCAGAACCTCACTACACAGAGATCCAGGCCACAGAGCCTCACTACACAGAGATCCAGGCCACAGAACCTCACTACACAAAGATCCAGGCCGCAGAACCTCACTACAAAGAGATCCAGGCCGCAGAACCTCACTACACAATGATCCAGGCCACAGAACCTCACTACACAGAGATCCAGGCCACAGAACCTCACTACACAGAGATCCAGGCCACAGAACCTCACTACAAAATGATCCAGGCCGCAGAACCTCACTACACAAAGATCCAGGCCACAGAACCTCACTACACAAAGATCCAGGCCACAGAACCTCACTACACAGAGATCCAGGCCACAGAACCTCACTACACAAAGATCCAGGCCACAGAACCTCACTACACAGAGATCCAGGCCACAGAACCTCACTACACAAAGATCCAGGCCGCAGAACCTCACTACAAAGAGATCCAGGCCGCAGAACCTCACTACACAATGATCCAGGCCACAGAACCTCACTACACAAAGATCCAGGCCACAGAACCTCACCACACAATGATCCAGGCCACAGAACCTCACTACACAAAGATCCAGGCCGCAGAACCTCACTACACAAAGATCCAGGCCGCAGAACCTCACTACACAGAGATCCAGGCCACAGAACCTCACTACACAGAGATCCAGGCCACAGAACCTCACTACACAAAGATCCAGGCCGCAGAACCTCACTACACAGAGATCCAGGCCACAGAACCTCACTACACAGAGATCCAGGCCACAGAACCTCACTACACAAAGATCCAGGCCGCAGAACCTCACTACAAAGAGATCCAGGCCGCAGAACCTCACTACACAATGATCCAGGCCACAGAACCTCACTACACAGAGATGCTGGCCACAGAACCTCACTACACAGAGATCCAGGCCGCAGAACCTCACTACACAATGATCCAGGCCACAGAACCTCACTACACAGAGATCCAGGCCACAGAACCTCACTACACAGAGATCCAGGCCACAGAACCTCACTACACAGAGATCCAGGCCACAGAACCTCACTACACAAAGATCCAGGCCGCAGAACCTCACTACAAAGAGATCCAGGCCGCAGAACCTCACTACACAATGATCCAGGCCACAGAACCTCACTACACAATGATCCAGGCCACAGAACCTCACTACACAATGATCCAGGCCACAGAACCTCACTACACAATGATCCAGGCCACAGAACCTCACTACACAATGATCCAGGCCACAGAACCTCCTGGTTACAGAATCGCTCCGGTTCTCCTGCAGTTAATGGCGCTTCCCTGCGCTGCGGCCGTTCTTCTCAGTTTCCCTCCAGCAATGAAATGTCAGCCAAGTCGCTGCAGAGAGTCGCAATACTTCTGAAGTAATGGCGGGGTCGCGGCCTGCAATTAATCCCAATAGAAGTCTGTGCAGCAGATTCCGGCACTCACCGCGTTTCGTTATCTGACTTAATTACTTTCCTATAAATGATTAAGAGCCGCTGTATATTTACACGCCCCGCGCGCTCCCATGCTAAGCGCCATGATTTAATGCCTCCCCCTCCCCCCCTCCCGGCCGGTGCCCCCCTGAGGCTGGCGCTAGGCAACATGGCGGCGCGGGGATGTGGCCGCTGCCCAACACTTATTAAGTAGTTAATTAGCGCTGGCGGTTGGTCAGGCGCCATCCGTCACTGTCAGCACTCGCAGCTTCTCCCCGGAGATCATTACAGCTTGTTAGTCTATAAATAATAGTGAGAGAGATCATTGCAGGGGGCGCGCAACGCGTTTCGCCATCCGTCACTCAATGCAATGCGACAAAGCACCAGGAATAAGGGGGCGGGGCCCCAGCAGACTTTATACCCAGGGGCCCCGCCACCCTTATTCCTGCCCTGTAGCACTGGTGCTTTGTCGCATTGAGAGTGATGGAAGTCTCCGGAAGGCCAAGATTCTTTGCATGATACACACACATTGCAGGCATACGCCACAGGTCTAACCCCTCCTGCTTGCACTTGTGTCACTGCTGCTGCAGGAGGGACAGCAGCGGCCATTTTTCTGTAGCCTCTATAGATATATATTATATATTATATATGTATAGTATGGAATAATATATATATATATATATATATATATATATATATATATATATATAGTTATATAGTATTTATAATTTATAATATTATAATTTATAATTGTCTAAATGTATAATTGAATATATATATATATGTATTTATAAATTAGAATATTATAATTTAAAAATTAAATTAACTCCTGGGAATATACATTTATATTATATTTATAATATATATATATATATATATATATATATATATATATATATATATATATATATTATAATGTAAGTGTGGCAGAAGGTGTGAGGAGCGAGGGGGGTCCTTTAACCTCTGGTAGGTGACTCAGGTAGGTGCTTAGTAGGGAGTGCGGTGCACTTACCCCTCAGAACATCTCATTGTACAGATGCCATTGGTCTTTCCCTCTTTATCCTTCATTTCCTTAGGAAGAACTCTAACTATAACCTATTTCCTACTAAACTCTTCCATGTATTATGTGACACTGCCATCTAGTGGTTGGATGGTGCAATCACAGCTAATTACCATTATCTTCTATAGGGAAATGGCAGTGAACCCTAAACATTCTGTGTCTTTGGTGACTATCCCTTAGGGTTAGGGTTAGGGTTATAGGGTTAGGGTTATAGGGTTAGGTTAGGGTTATAGGCTTAGGTTAGGGTTATAGGGTTAGGTTAGGGTTATAGGCTTAGGTTAGGGTTATAGGGTTAGGTTAGGGTTATAGGCTTAGGTTAGGGTTATAAGGTTAGGTTAGGGTTTTAAGATTAGGTTAGGGTTATAAGGTTAGGTTAGGTTTAGGCTAGGGTTATAGGGTAAAGTTAGGGTTATAAGGTTAGGGTTAGGTTAAGGTTATAGGGTTTGGGTTATAGGGCTAGGTTAGGGTTATAGGCTTAGGTTAGGGTTATAGGGTTAGGTTAGGGTTATAAGGTTAGGTTAGGGTTATAAGGTTAGGTTAGGTTTAGGTTAGGGTTATAGGGTAAAGTTAGGGTTATAAGGTTAGGGTTAGGTTAAGGTTATAGGGTTTGGGTTATAGGGCTAGGTTAGGGTTATAGGGTTAGGTTAGGGTTATAGGGTTAGGGGGTTATAGGGTTTGGTTAGGGTTCTAAGGTTAGGTTAAAGTTATAGGGTCAGGGGGGTTATAGGGTTTGGTTAGGGTTATAAGGTTAGGTTAGAGTTATAGGGTTAGGTTAGGGTTATAGGGTTAGGGGGGGTTATAGGGTTTGGTTAGGGGTATAAGGTTAGGTTAGAGTTATAGGGTTAGGTTAGGGTTAGGTTAGGGTTATAGGGTTAGGTTAGAGTAATAGGGTTAGGTTAGGGTTATAGGGTTAGGTAAGGGTTAGGTTATGGTTATAGGGTTAGGTTAGGGTTATAGGGTTAGGTTAGGGTTATAGGATTAGTTTAGGGTTATAGTGTTAGGTTAGGGATATAGGGTTAGGGTAGGGTTATAGGGTTAGGTTAGGGTTATAGAGTTAGGTTAGAGTTATAGGGTTAGGTTAGGGTTATAGGGTTAGGTTAGGGTTATAGGGTTAGGTTAGGGTTATAGAGTTAGGTTAGAGTTATAGGGTTAGGTTAGAGTTATAGGGTTAGGTTAGGGTTATAGAGTTAGGTTAGGGTTATAGGGTTATAGGTTTAGGGGAGGGTTATAGGTTTAGGTTAGGGTTATAGGGTTAGGGGAGGCCTATAGGGTTAGGTTAGGGTTATAGGGTTAGGGGAGGGTTATAGGGTTAGGTTAGGGTTTTAGGGTTAGGGGAGGCCTATAGGGTTAGGTTAGGGTTATAGTGTTAGGGGAGGGTTATAGGGTTCGGTTAGGGTTATAGGGTTAGGGGAGGGTTATAGGGTTCAGTTAGGGTTATAGGGTTAGGGGAGGGGTATAGGTTAGGGTTATAGGGTTAGGGGAGGCCTATAGGGTTAGGTTAGGGTTATAGTGTTAGGGGAGGGTTATAGGTTTAGGTTAGGGTTAGGGGAGGCCTATAGGGTTAGGTTAGGGTTATAGTGTTAGGGGAGGGTTATAGGTTTAGGTTAGGGTTATAGGGTTAGGGGAGGCCTATCGGGTTAGGTTAGGGTTATAGGGTTAGGTTAGGGTTATAGGGTTAGGGAAGGCCTATAGGGTTAAGTTAGGGTTATAGGGTTAGGTTAGGGTTAGGTTATAGGTTTAGGGGAGGGTTATAGGGTTAGGGGAGGGTTATAGGGTTAGGTTAGGGTTATAGGGTTAGGGGAGGGTTATATGGTTAGGTTAGGGTTAGGTGAGGGTTATAAGATTAGGGGAGGGTTATAGGGTTAGGTTAGGGTTATAGGGTTAGGTTAGGGTTATAGGGTTAGGGGAGGGTTATAAGGTTAGGGGAGGGTTATAGGGTTAGGTTAGGGTTATAGGGTTAGGTTAGGGTTATAGGCTTAGGTTAGGGTTATAAGGTTAGGTTAGGGTTTTAAGATTAGGTTAGGGTTATAAGGTTAGGTTAGGTTTAGGCTAGGGTTATAGGGTAAAGTTAGGGTTATAAGGTTAGGGTTAGGTTAAGGTTATAGGGTTTGGGTTATAGGGCTAGGTTAGGGTTATAGGCTTAGGTTAGGGTTATAGGGTTAGGTTAGGGTTATAGGGTTAGGTTAGGGTTATAAGGTTAGGTTAGGGTTATAAGGTTAGGTTAGGTTTAGGTTAGGGTTATAGGGTAAAGTTAGGGTTATAAGGTTAGGGTTAGGTTAAGGTTATAGGGTTTGGGTTATAGGGCTAGGTTAGGGTTATAGGGTTAGGTTAGGGTTATAGGGTTAGGGGGTTATAGGGTTTGGTTAGGGTTATAAGGTTAGGTTAGAGTTATAGGGTTAGGTTAGGGTTATAGGGTTAGGGGGGGTTATAGGGTTTGGTTAGGGGTATAAGGTTAGGTTAGAGTTATAGGGTTAGGTTAGGGTTAGGTTAGGGTTATAGGGTTAGGTTAGTGTTATAGGGTTAGGTTAGGGTTATAGGGTTAGGGGAGGGTTATAAGGTTAGGGGAGGGTTATAGGGTTAGGGGAGGGTTATAGGGTTAGGGGAGGGTTATAGGGTTAGGTTAGGGTTAGGGAAGGGTTATAGGGTTAGGTTAGGGTTATAGGGTTAGGGTTATAGGGTTAGGGTTATAGGGTTAGGGGAGGGTTATAGGGTTAGGGGAGGGTTATAGGGTTAGGTTAGTGTTATAGGGTTAGGGGAGGGTTATAGGGTTAGGGGAGGGTTATAGGGTTAGGTTAGGGTTATAGGGTTAGGGGAGGGTTATAACTATAGTTTAGTTTAACTTTATAACTTTAGTTTAGGGGAGTTTGTCATATGTTGTGCTTTTTACTTCATTTTTTACCTCAGACTTTGTTGTTGCTGGCAGCTGTGTGGATACTCGCCTCTTCCTCTTTCCCTCCATCTTGAGGCTGTGAGGGGGTGGGGCCTCGGCATGTGGTGCGGGGCTCCGCCTCCGGCGGGGGAGCCCCTTCCTGCACTCTCGTCGCCATTTTAGGCACTGCGTGGTGCCCCTGTTCGAGCCTGCAGCAGGGGGAGGGGCTGCGCGGAGATGCGTTTTGCGCCATTGTTGCGTGGCCCGCCCCTCGAATTTCGTCTTTGCTGCGCTCGGGCGCCATTTTCTGTGCTGTTCTTTTTGTCAATTGCGGACCCTGCAGAGGGTCCCCACGAGCTGACGGGCATCAGTTTCACCACTCTCTGCCTGCGTTTTCTGGTGGCTGCCTTCTGGACTCCCCGCTACCTCGCCGGTCAGGTCCGTGAGTCCCTCTTTCATCTGTGTAATTTTTTTATATGCATGTGCTGTGGGATGCTCATGAATCCTTCCGCTTGTGTCTTCTAGGTGGGCCCCTCCCCCTCCTATTGCCAGCTGAGGGTTGTGGTTCCTCCCGGTCTCCTACACCCCCTCTCTCTCTCCGCACCCTCTCCCCTTAAAGGGGGATTACTAAAAAGAGGGACAAAATTGTGGGTCACTTAGGTTTGGGCCTTTGTGCCCTGTATTTTTATCACCATAATGGAGGCTTCTGGGGATAGTGAGCGAAGGGGCCCCCTCTGGGCGGGTGAAGTTCTGCCCCATGTGCGGTACATGCCCCCTGGGCAGACTCAGCACAGTTTGTGTCATTTGCGCCAGGAGCATATTGTTGGAGCATTATGGGGCGGGCGTCCCTGCCCCTAGCCCTCTTTTACCTGCGGCCTCGCCAACCACCCCACTGCTGCATTCAGCCCCCAGCAAGGGGGAAGCCAGCAGGGGGTCCCAAGCCGATTTGGCTTTCCGGGTGGACGGCCTGGAGAGACAGTTATCTCGCACGGCTACTGGAAAGGCCACGAGTAAGAAGCGGCACATCGAGCCGGGTTACTCGGATTTTGCTGATGATGATGATCCTTTTGGAGGTCGGGACTCCATGGAGGAGAGAGAGTTGAAGGACTCCGCTTCCTCAGGGGATCGGTCGGTCGGCTATGATAGCGAGTCTGGTTCCTCCTCTGACGAGGATATGTGGCTCCCTGACAACACGGAGCAGTTGCTGTCTTCTGTGTTTGAGACCTTGCATATTGTCCCTCCTAAAGCGACTAAGAGGAAGCAGGGGGATTTATTTCGGCCTGAGAGACAGAGGCTTGTCTTCCGAAGCAGGCCCACTTTTCCAATATGGTTCTTAAATGGAAAGACCTAATAAATTGCCATCAGTGCCTAAAGGACTGGATAGGCGGTATCCCTTCCCTTAGGAGCTGGTCCGCCTCTGGTCCCATCCCCCCGATGTGGATGCCCCTGTGTCGGGGTTATCCAACACTACGGTTATGCCGATCAGCTGGCTTGTCATGCGTTCACCCTTGTGGGTGCCGGGCTTCGCCCTGTCTGTGCCGCGGCCATTGTCTCATTGGCCATCAGGAAGAAGGTGAGACGCCTTGTTGATTTTGCCAAGTCTTGCAAGCGGGCGGAGGAGTATAAAGACCTCAAAGCCTGTGTGGATTTTATTGCTTTTGTAGTCTCGGCCATGGACGATAGTTTCCGGCTTGGCGACAGGGCTTCGGCCCTGCTTGTTGCGCTTTGCCGCTCACTAGTATCCCCTTCCTGGGGCTCAGGTTATTCGGCTTCACTTTCTGGTGGCCGCAGATATTCCTGGGGACGAGGTAGGTCTCGACCCAATCCCTCCAGGGGAGCTAAATCCAAACCCCCTGCCAAGCCCTCTCAGGCATGAGGGGACACCCTCACCCATCCGGGTGGGGGGACGGCTTCTGCTTTTTGCTCGCCTTTGGAGACAGCACGTCTCGGATTGGTGAATTCAGGAGGTGGTTTCCTCCAGGTACAAAATAGAGCTGGCAGTTTGGCCGCCCTCAAGATTTCTTCGGTCGCGGATTTCCCAGAACACATTGACGGCGCAGGGCCTAAGAATGGCCGTTCAACACCTTCTGCTATTAGGTGTGATTTGTCCCGTGCCTCGCCAGGAACGGGGGCGAGGGTTGTACTCCAATCTGTTCACGGTGCCCAAGAAGGACACAACGCTGAGACCTATCCTGGATCTGGAGGGTCTCAACAAGTTTGTCAGAGTCAGACATTTCCGCATGGAGACCTTACGGTCCGCGGTGAGCTCGCTTCAGTCCGGCGACTTCATGTGTGACAGTGGACATCAAGGAAGCTTATCTGCACATCCTGATTTTTCAGGGACATCAGAGGTTCCTCTGGTTTGGGCTGGAGGATCAGCATTACCAGTTTGTGGCACTGCCATTCGGAATATCCTCATCCCCCCGTGTGTTCACCAAGGTGCTGGCGGGCATCATGGCCATCCTGAGGAACCAGGGCATTTGTGTTCTTCCTTATCTGAACGATTTGCTGATTGCAGCTCAGTCCCTTCGGCAGGCCGAGAGCGACACACGGACGGTGTTATCCACTCTCGAGGATTTTGGATGGGTAATCAATTATCCCAAGTCTTCTATCACTCCCTCAATGGTGAGGTGCTTTCTGGGCATGACGTTGGACACCTCGCAGGTCAAGGTATTCCTGCCCCAGCAGAAGGTGGAGGGCCTCCAGACGCAGGTGCAGGCCTTACTGTCTTGTCAGCGGCTGCCGATCCGTCTGGGGATGAGACTGGTGGGCCTAATGGGGTCATGCTTCCAGGCAGTGCCCTTCGCTCAGTTCCTCTCTTCAATTGAATTTGTTGACCGGTTGTGACTTGACGCTGGAGTCCCTGGAACAGGAATTTTCACTGTCCCCCCTGGCCAGACAGTCCCTCTTGTGGTGGTTGGACCCCAGAAATCTGTCGGTGGGCAAGTCCTTTCTGCATCCCCGTTGGAAGATCATCACCATGGACGCCAGTCTGACCGGCTGGGGAGGTTTTTGGCAAACGCTAAAGTTCCAGGGCCAGTGGGGGCCGCAGGAGGCCCACTTGCCCATCAATCTCCTGGAGCTGAGAGCGATCCGGTTGGTACTTCTTCACTTGACTCCCCATCTCAGGGGTCGTGCGATCCAGATCCGCTCGGACAATCAGACAGCTGTCGCCTACGTCAATCACCAGCGCGGGACTCGGAGCAAGCGAGCCCTCCAGGAGGTGACCCAGATCCTGACTTGGGCAGAGGAGAATGTTCCCTGCATCTCCGTGGTTTACATCCCCGGGGTAGAGAACCAGGAGGCAGACTCCCTGAGCAGAGGGGACTTCTCGTCTGGGTGAATGGTCTCTCAGCAACAAGATCTTTCACGCTCTGTGTCTCCACTGGGGTCAGCCAGACGTGGACCTGTTTGCGTCCAAACACAATCACAAGCTCCCAGGGCTTCTCACACAGGGGTCGCTGCGGCACCCCAATTTACAGACGCTGGCTTTGACGGCCTGGCTATTGAAACCTCAATCCTACGGAGAAGGAGTTGTCTGCTAAGGTTGTTCAGACCATGATTCAGGTGCAGGAAGAAGTTTTCTTCCATGATTTACTATAAAGTTTGGCATGCCTACATTGCTTGGTGTGAATCCTAGAGCTTCCCTCTTCGCTCATTCTCTTTTTTAGGATTTTGGAATTTTAACAACATGGCTTAGCTTTGGGTCTACAGCTGGGCACCTCAAGGGCCAGGTCTCGGCCTTGGCCGTCTTTTTCCAAAGATCCTTTGCCAATCATAGACAGCTTTGTTCTTTTTTCCAAAGAGTTACCCATGTACGTCCACCGCGTAAGCCTGTATTACCGGTGTGGGAATTGAATTTGGTGCTCTCTGCTCTCCAGGATCCCCCCTTTGAGCCTTTGTGCGATGCTGTTTTGTCTATCCTGACCCTAAAGGTGGTATTTTTGGTAGCTTTCACCTCGGTACGCCGGGTGTCAGAACTGGCCGCTCTTTGTATGAAGCCTCCTTACTTTGAGCTGCATAAGAATAAGGTGGTTTTTCGCTTTAAACCTGATTTTTTACTTAAGGTCGTTTCTCCCTTTCATCTTAATGAGGAAGTTATTTTACCTTCTCTGTGTCCGGAACCGTCTAATTCTAAGGAAAGGACCCTCCATGCCTTGGATGTGGTCAGAGCCATTAAGTATTACCTGGTTGCGACTGAATCCTTCAGGAAGTCGGATTCTCTCTTTGTTCTCTCTGAAGGTGTTAGGAAGGGTTTGTCTCCGGCCAAGTCCACTCTCAGTAAGAGGATCAGACAGGCGGTGGTGCAAGCTTATTCTGCCAAGGGGAAAGATCCCCCTTTTCGTGTTACAGCTCATTCCACTCGTGCTATTGGTGCCTCTTGGGCTTTTCAGCACCAGGCTTCTGTTGAACAGGTTTGCAAGGCCGCTACTTGGTCTTCTGTTCATACCTTTACTAAGTTTTACAAGGTTGATGTTAGGGCCTCAGCTGATGCTGCTTTTGGCCGAAAGGTGCTTCAGGCTGTAGTGAGATGAACTCCATGCTGTTCCGCTCTGGGGATCCCGCCCTATTTTGGACACTGCTGTTGGATGTCCCACATGTAAAGAATAGAAATGAAGCAATAGAAATAGACTTAAAGCTTCTCCACAGGGTCATCAGAAGCAGACGCTTTTGCATGGAGACCCTGCGCTTCGCGATCAGCTCCTTGCTCCCGGGGACTTCATGACCTCCATAGACATCAAGGATGCTTACCTTCATGTGCCAGTCCTCCCAAAGGGTAGGAGGCACAGGTTTTTGGTGAGCCTGTATTTGGGATGCCCCGTCCGCTTTAGCCCTCCCTTACATGTCTCAAATGTAATCAAGGGCTTCTACTTCCCCCTTCTCCCGTTTGCCCTGTTCGTCGGGGGGGGGGGGGGGGGGGGTCAGTGTCCACGTGTGTGTGAGTGATTGCTTGCACTGTGAACAGGTTATGCTTTGTCACACTGTATAAATTGCGCTGGCATTGTGCTCAGCGTTCCTCCTCTCCTCCTGTTCTTTCAAATTTGTTTGGTTTTTTTTTCACGCCCTGCTCCAGTAATGAATCACTACGTCTGCGACATCCAAAAGCAGTGTCCAACAACGGGTGGGATCCCAAAAAGAAAGTAATAACAGACGGTTTAGACCACCACCGCCTGAAGCACATTGCGGCCAAAAACAGCGTCAGCTGAGGCCCTAACATCAACCTTGTAAAACTTGGAAAAGGTATTGTCAGGATTCCCTTACCTGACCCACGGTCCAGCGTTGTTCCCGCCGTCTCCACGCTCGGGCACTGGCTGCGCCGGGCGGCGGCTCGCTCCCGTGCGGGCGCGCCTCCCTCCTCCTCTGCTGCCGGCGTCTCCGGCACTGACACGCGTGCTCGCGCCCGCGCACATCCCTTCTATGAGCCTGAAGCTCAGCTGTGGGGAACGCCCCCTTTCAGTGTCATGGCCAGTTAGTTTAAAGTTGCAGACCCTGTCACCCTATGAGGTCTGCGATCCAAGTTGCACCAATCACACTCTCTCCTTCCCTTTACCCAATCATGTCCTGTCCCTATAAAGTCTTTCCCCACCATTCACTCAGTGCCTGTGATAGCGCTCAGAACCCTGTGTACTCTATTCCTGTGAAGTTTAGCCTGTTGCCGATTTGATTGTATTGACGCCTCTTGAACCCCTGTTGCCGACCTCAGCCTGTACCCCGACTACATCTTGCCTGACCCCTGGTGCCGCTACGATCTCTGCCTTCCTGTTATCGACCTATTGCCTGTCTCTGGACTTCCGTCACTCACGCTCCAGTTATTGGTTCTCCAGATCTCTCCATATAAGCTTGCATCCTTTGAGCCAATAAGTCCTGGGGGCAACCGATCCCGGGTAGGTGAACTTGCGCCCCGGCAAGCGGGGGCTCCTACAGGTGAAGATGGCTGCGGAGATTGGGGGTTGCGAGCTCATTAAGAGGTCTGGAGTTACCCCCTAGCGTGACAGGTATGAACAGAAGACCAAGTAGCGGCCTTACAAACTCGTTCAACAGAAGCCTGATGCTGGAAAGCCCAAGAGGCCCCAATAGCACGAGTGGAATGAGCAGTAACACGAAAAGGGAGATCCTTCCCCTTGGCAGAATAGGCCTGAATCATAGCCCGACGAAGCCATTTGCTAATGGAAGACTTAGCCGGAGCCAAACCCTTCCTAGGACCAGAAGGGACCACAAACAAGGCGTCCGTCTTCCTGAAAGGCGCTGTAGCCACCAGATAATATTTCAAGTTCCTGACAATGTCCAGGGAATGTAAGGCCCCGTCCTTGTCATCACCAGGATTAGGGCACAAGGAAGGAAGCACAATGTCCTGATTGAGATGGAAGGCAGAGACAACCTTAGGCAGGAAGTCTGGTTTAAATCTGAAAACCACCTTGTCCTGATGTCTCTCATAGTATGGGGGCTGAATGGACAGAGCCGCCAGCTCAGACACACGCCGGACAGAGGTGATGGCCACCAAGAAGACAACCTTCAGGGTGAGAATAGACAGCACTGCCAACTCAGACACACGCCGGACAGAGGTGATGGCCACCAAGAAGACAACCTTCAGGGTAAGGAGAGACAGAGCCGCCAGCTCAGACACACGCCGGACAGAGGTGATGGCCACCAAGAAGACAACCTTCAGGGTGAGAATAGACAGCACTGCCAACTCAGACACACGCCGGACAGAGGTGGTGGCCACCAAGAAGGCAACCTTCAGGGTAAGGAGAGACAGAGCCGCCAACTCTGACACACGCCGGACAGAGGTGACGGCCACCAAGAAGACAACCTTCAGGGTGAGAATAGACAGAGCCGCCAACTCAGACACACGCCGGACAGAGGTGATGGCCACCAAGAAGACAACCTTCAGGGTAAGGAGAGACAGAGCCGCCAACTCAGACACACGCCGGACAGAGGTGATGGCCACCAAGAAGACAACCTTCAGGGTGAGAATAGACAGCACTGCCAACTCAGACACACGCCGGACAGAGGTGATGGCCACCAAGAAGACAACCTTCAGGGTGAGAATAGACAGAGCCGCCAACTCAGACACACGCCTGACAGAGGTGATGGCCACCAAGAAGACAACCTTCAGGGTGAGAATAGACAGAGCCACCAACTCAGACACACACCTGACAGAGGTGATGGCCACCAAGAAGACAACCTTCAGGGTGAGAATAGACAGAGCCGCCAACTCAGACACACGCCTGACAGAGGTGATGGCCACCAAGAAGACAACCTTCAGGGTGAGAATAGACAGAGCCACCAACTCAGACACACACCTGACAGAGGTGATGGCCACCAAGAAGACAACCTTCAGGGTGAGAATAGACAGAGCTGCCAACTCAGACACACGCCTGACAGAGGTGATGGCCACCAAGAAGACAACCTTCAGGGTGAGAATAGACAGCGCCGCCAACTCAGACACACGCCGGACAGAGGTGATGGCCACCAAGAAGACAACCTTCAGGGTGAGAATAGACAGAGCTGCCAACTCAGACACACGCCTGACAGAGGTGATGGCCACCAAGAAGACAACCTTCAGGGTGAGAATAGACAGCGCCACCAACTCAGACACACGCCGGACAGAGGTGATGGCCACCAAGAAGACAACCTTCAGGGTGAGAATAGACAGCGCCACCAACTCAGACACACGCCGGACAGAGGTGATGGCCACCAAGAAGGCAACCTTCAGGGTGAGAATAGACAGCGCCACCAACTCAGACACACGCCGGACAGAGGTGATGGCCACCAAGAAGACAACCTTCAGGGTGAGAATAGACAGAGCCGCCAACTCAGACACACGCCGGACAGAGGTGATGGCCACCAAGAAGACAACCTTCAGGGTGAGAATAGACAGAGCCGCCAACTCAGACACACGCCGGACAGAGGTGATGGCCACCAAGAAGACAACCTTCAGGGTGAGAATAGACAGAGCCGCCAACTCAGACACACGCCTGACAGAGGTGATGGCCACCAAGAAGACAACCTTCAGGGTGAGAATAGACAGCGCCGCCAACTCAGACACACGCCTGACAGAGGTGATGGCCACCAAGAAGACAACCTTCAGGGTGAGAATAGACAGAGCCGCCAACTCAGACACACGCCGGACAGAGGTGATGGCCACCAAGAAGGTGAGAATAGACAGCGCCGCCTCAGGCACAGGCTCACATGGAGGACCCTGAGGGGCCGGCACCAAATGCAAACCCCAGACCGGTAACATGGGTATGCGAGGGGGCGCACATGAGCGACACCTGGGAGAAGGTCCTGACCAAAGGATGAAGAGCGAAGGACGTCTGGAAGAAAAGCGCCAAGGTGGACATGTGACCCTTCTGGTGTCAGCAGTGGGATATGAGCCCACACCTCCATTCAGAGACCAGAAATCGAGATTTAATAAAGTTTTAGTTATAAACTATAAGTCCCTTCAAATGTCTCCCTCTGCGCATGTGCCGCCATGTATAGCTATGTGCGCCACTCAATGGAAGGCTCCTCTAGGGGGCGGAGTCACATTATGTATTACACCAGAGGCTCCTCTAGGGGGCGGAGTCACATTATCTCCTCTAGGGGGCGGAGTCACATTATGTCTTACACCAGAGGCTCCTCTAGGGGGCGGAGTCACATTATGTCTTACACCAGAGGCTGCTCTAGGGGGCGGAGTCACATTAGGTATTACACCAGAGGCTCCTCTAGGGGGCGGAGTCACATTATGTCTTACACCAGAGGCTCCTCTAGGGGGCGGAGTCACATTATGGATTACACCAGAGGCTCCTCTAGGGGGCGGAGTCACATTATGTATTACACCACAGGCTCCTCTAGGGGGCGGAGTCACATTATGTTTTACACTAGAGGCTCCTCTAGGGGGCGGAGTCACATTATGTCTTACACCAGAGGCTCCTCTAGGGGGCGGAGTCACATTATGTCTTACACCAGAGGCTCCTCTAGGGGGCGGAGTCACATTATGTCTTACACCAGAGGCTCCTCTAGGGGGCGGAGTCACATTATGTATTATACCACAGGCTCCTCTAGGGGGCGGAGTCACATGTCTTACACCAGAGGCTCCTCTAGGGGGCGGAGTCACATTATGTATTACACCAGAGGCTCCTCTAGGGGGCGGAGTCACATTATGTCTTACACCAGAGGCTCCTCTAGGGGGCGGAGTCACATTATGTATTACACCAGAAGCTCCTCTAGGGGGCGGAGTCACATTATGTATTACACCACAGGCTCCTCTAGGGGGCGGAGTCACATTATGTCTTACACTAGAGGCTCCTCTAGGGGGCGGAGTCACATTATGTATTACACCACAGGCTCCTCTAGGGGGCGGAGTCACATTATGTCTTACACCAGAGGCTCCTCTAGGGGGCGGAGTCACATTATGTATTACACCACAGGCTCCTCTAGGGGGCGGAGTCACATTATGTCTTACACCAGAGGCTCCTCTAGGGGGCGGAGTCACATTATGTCTTACACCAGAGGCTCCTCTAGGGGGCGGAGTCACATTATGTCTTACACCAGAGGCTCCTCTAGGGGGCGGAGTCACATTATGTATTACACCAGAGGCTCCTCTAGGGGGCGGAGTCACATTATGTCTTACACCACAGGCTCCTCTAGGGGGCGGAGTCACATTATGTCTTACACCAGAGGCTCCTCTAGGGGGCGGAGTCACATTATGTATTACACCACAGGCTCCTCTAGGGGGCGGAGTCACATTATGTCTTACACCAGAGGCTCCTCTAGGGGGCGGAGTCACATTATGTCTTACACCAGAGGCTCCTCTAGGGGGCGGAGTCACATTATGTCTTACACCAGAGGCTCCTCTAGGGGGCGGAGTCACATTATGTATTACACCAGAGGCTCCTCTAGGGGGCGGAGTCACATTATGTCTTACACCACAGGCTCCTCTAGGGGGCGGAGTCACATTATGTCTTACACCAGAGGCTCCTCTAGGGGGCGGAGTCACATTATGTCTTACACCAGAGGCTCCTCTAGGGGGCGGAGTCACATTATGTCTTACACCAGAGGCTCCTCTAGGGGGCGGAGTCACATTATGTATTATACCACAGGCTCCTCTAGGGGGCGGAGTCACATGTCTTACACCAGAGGCTCCTCTAGGGGGCGGAGTCACATTATGTATTACACCAGAGGCTCCTCTAGGGGGCGGAGTCACATTATGTCTTACACCAGAGGCTCCTCTAGGGGGCGGAGTCACATTATGTATTACACCAGAAGCTCCTCTAGGGGGCGGAGTCACATTATGTATTACACCACAGGCTCCTCTAGGGGGCGGAGTCACATTATGTCTTACACTAGAGGCTCCTCTAGGGGGCGGAGTCACATTATGTATTACACCACAGGCTCCTCTAGGGGGCGGAGTCACATTATGTCTTACACCAGAGGCTCCTCTAGGGGGCGGAGTCACATTATGTATTACACCACAGGCTCCTCTAGGGGGCGGAGTCACATTATGTCTTACACCAGAGGCTCCTCTAGGGGGCGGAGTCACATTATGTCTTACACCAGAGGCTCCTCTAGGGGGCGGAGTCACATTATGTCTTACACCAGAGGCTCCTCTAGGGGGCGGAGTCACATTATGTATTACACCAGAGGCTCCTCTAGGGGGCGGAGTCACATTATGTCTTACACCACAGGCTCCTCTAGGGGGCGGAGTCACATTATGTCTTACACCAGAGGCTCCTCTAGGGGGCGGAGTCACATTATGTATTACACCACAGGCTCCTCTAGGGGGCGGAGTCACATTATGTCTTACACCAGAGGCTCCTCTAGGGGGCGGAGTCACATTATGTCTTACACCAGAGGCTCCTCTAGGGGGCGGAGTCACATTATGTCTTACACCAGAGGCTCCTCTAGGGGGCGGAGTCACATTATGTATTACACCAGAGGCTCCTCTAGGGGGCGGAGTCACATTATGTCTTACACCACAGGCTCCTCTAGGGGGCGGAGTCACATTATGTCTTACACCAGAGGCTCCTCTAGGGGGCGGAGTCACATTATGTCTTACACCAGAGGCTCCTCTAGGGGGCGGAGTCACATTATGTCTTACACCAGAGGCTCCTCTAGGGGGCGCTGCTGAGCTATATCCCCGCTATTCCTAGTTACACGCTGTGCGCAGGCGCTGATTGGCCGGCAGGAGGAGGGGGCGGAGTCGCACTCTGCGAGGCTTCACAGCGGCCGTCACGTGCTCTTCCCGTCGCTGTGCGCAGGCGCTGGTTGTCCAGCATAGGGGCGGAGTCACACTCTGTGAGGCACCACACAGCGGCTGTCACGTGCTCCCCTCGTCGCCGTGACGTCACTTCCTTCTTGCGCACACGCGTGTCTCCAGCATGGCGGCGCTACAGATGAAGCTTCTCCGGAGGAAGCTGGAGAAACGGAACCAGAAGATCCGGCAGCGGAACGTGAAGCGGCGCCGGGCGGCGGGTGAGCGAGCCATGGAGGAGGGTTTATACACAGCTACGTCACTGGTCATGTGACCCTCCTGTGCTGCTGATTGCTCCCCCAATGTAGGACACCCCACAGATCCCTGCACTCACCTGCCTGCCTCTCTCACGGCGCATGCGCGGGATCTGTATTGCTTTGGTCCAGCTCTGGAGCCTTTTGGAATCCAGGGCTGGCCAGCTTTGTGATTGGTCCTCCTCAAGGTGGAACATGAGCTGGCTGAGAAGCCAGCCCTGGAATCCAAAAGCTTGGCTCAAATCTGCATGTCCCATGTTGTGTGACACCCCTCCCCCTGGGGCACCATAATACTTACCTGCTTCCTGAGGTAAACACCAGGCGGGGGCATCTCTGAGCTTGTGGAATCCAGGGCTGGCCAGCTCTGTGATTGGTGGTCCTCAAGGTGGTACATGAGCTGATGGAGAAGCCAGCCCTGGAATCCAAAAGCTTGGCTCAAATCTGCATGTCCCATGTTGTGACTCCCCCGGGGCTTCCTGAGGTAAACAGCGGGCGGGGGCATCTCTGGGCTTGTGGAATCCAGGGCTGGCCAGCTCTGTGATTGGGCCTTAATGTGGTTCATGAGCTGACAGAGAAGCCAGCCTTGGAATCCAAAAGCTTGGCTCAAATCTGCATGTCCCATGTTGTGACGATGCTGAAGTTGGTTTCTTATTTGCATTAAAACTGGCACAAATCCTGAACTAGCTGCCACAAAATGGCAACAAGGAATGTGATAATAGGGGTTAAATGGCTTTGGGCCGGGCTGTACTCACCTGTCGCCATGCAGGGGGCCCCCCTCTGTCAGCTGGCACCGGGACATCAGTGGCCCAAAGCCATTCTAGCCCCTTATAATCACATTCTTTATGGCCCATGTTGTGGCAGCTAGTTCAGGATTTGTGGCAGTTTTAATGCAATATTAGCCTGGACTCTGTATAGAATAACTGTCATCATTCATGGACATTATCCATCCAAGGAAGGCGGGAAATAAGCAGAAACACCAATAAGAAACTGGCCAATAAGAAACCAGCTTCAGCCCCAATAAGAAACTGGCCAATAAGAAACCAACTTCAGCCCCAATAAGAAACTGGCCAATAAGAAACCAACTTCAGCCCCAATAAGAAACTGGCCAATAAGAAACCAGCTTCAGCCCCAATAAGAAACTGGCCAATAAGAAACCAACTTCAGCCCCAATAAGAAACTGGCCAATAAGAAACCAGCTTCAGCCCCAATAAGAAACTGGCCAATAAGAAACCAACTTCAGCCCCAATAAGAAACTGGCCAATAAGAAACCAGCTTCAGCCCCAATAAGAAACTGGCCAATAACAAACCAACTTCAGCCCCAATAAGAAACTGGCCAATAAGAAACCAACTTCAGCCCCAATAAGAAACTGGCCAATAAGAAACCAACTTCAGCCCCAATAAGAAACTGGCCAATAAGAAACCAACTTCAGCCCCAATAAGAAACTGGCCAATAAGAAACCAGCTTCAGCCCGAATAAGAAACTGGCCAATAAGAAACCAACTTCAGCCCCAATAAGAAACTGGCCAATAAGAAACCAGCTTCAGCCCGAATAAGAAACTGGCCAATAAGGAACCAGCTTCAGCCCCAATAATAAACTGGCCAATAAGAAACCAGCTTCAGCCGGAATAAGAAACTGGCCAATAAGAAACCAGCTTCAGCCGGAATAAGAAACTGGCCAATAAGGAACCAGCTTCAGCCCCAATAATAAACTGGCCAATAAGAAACCAGCTTCAGCCGGAATAAGAAACTGGCCAATAAGAAACCAACTTCAGCCCCAATAAGAAACTGGCCAATAAGAAACCAGCTTCAGCCAGAATAAGAAACTGGCCAATAAGAAACCAACTTCAGCCTGAATAAGAAACTGTCCAATAAGAAACCAACTTCAGCCCCAATAAGAAACTGGCCAATAAGAAACCAACTTCAGCCCGAATAAGAAACTGGCCAATAAGAAACCAACTTCAGCCCCAATAAGAAACTGGCCAATAAGAAACCAGCTTCAGCCAGAATAAGAAACTGGCCAATAAGAAACCAACTTCAGCCTGAATAAGAAACTGTCCAATAAGAAACCAACTTCAGCCCCAATAAGAAACTGGCCAATAAGAAACCAACTTCAGCCTGAATAAGAAACTGGCCAATAAGAAACCAACTTCAGCCCCAACAAGAAACTGGCCAATAAGAAACCAACTTCAGCCCCAATAAGAAACTGGCCAATAAGAAACCAACTTCAGCCCCAATAAGAAACTGGCCAATAAGAAACCAACTTCAGCCCCAATAAGAAACTGGCCAATAAGAAACCAACTTCAGCCCCAATAAGAAACTGGCCAATAAGAAACCAGCTTCAGCCCCAATAAGAAACTGGCCAATAAGAAACCAGCTTCAGCCCCAATAAGAAACTGGCCAATAAGAAACCAGCTTCAGCCCCAATAAGAAACTGGCCAATAAGAAACCAACTTCAGCCCCAATAAGAAACTGGCCAATAAGAAACCAGCTTCAGCATCGTCATGTTGTGACTCCCCCCGGGGCTTCCTGAGGTAAACACCAGGCGGGGGCATCTCTGGGCTTGTGGAATCCAGGGCTGGCCAGCTCTGCGATTGGGCCTTAATGTGGTTCATGAGCTGACAGAGAAGCCAGCCCTGGAATCCAAAAGCTTGGCTCAGATCTGGATGCCCCATGTGGCCTGATGCCCCTCCTACCCCGGGGGGGGGGGGCTATAAATCTCACCTGCTGGGCTGTGGCTCCTGCTGACACTGCATGGCGATCATTAAAGTGGACCCAAACCCCCTTTGCCCCTCCAGCAGTGGCAGGGAGGCCCCGTACGTAGTAGCTGCATCTCACCCAGGATCTCTGTCTCTATGGCAACCATTGTGCTGCTGAATCTGCTGTAGTGTTTCCCCTGTGTGTTTGGGAACAGCTTGGCCTTTGCTGCCATCTTCAGGTCACAATTGGTAATACATGGTGTTGGTATTTTCTACAAACACTTATTATGGGATATATGTTATATTATAATTATTGCTGGTACAGAAATCAGGGGATGATTGTAAGTATTGTGGTTACTAACACTAAGGTGTGTTTGATATTTGTGATATAGTTGAATATATTTTATTATTTTTGCACATTGATTGCACATAACTGTCACATTGGTGTATTTGATTGTGATTGATTGGATTCCATCAGATCAATGGAGTCCGGTCAAACTCAAACAATTATAAGTTAAATATAATAAAGTTTATTTCCTTTTCCACTTAATGAATTGTTAGGACCTGTACCGGTACATTAATAACTATATACACCAAACTAATAACTCATTAATGTCATGAGGCTATCCCTATAACCAATCTATATATATATATAGATAGATAGATATATATTTATAGATATATAATAGATATATTATAGATTTATAACAATACTGCGCAGATATTAGGGATTTTGAACATTAAAAAGCGTTTCCCTGGGTGATTATTGGAATAATTGTATATTTCTGGGTGTCTCTCATTGAGCAGAGCAGGGTTAGGACAGATGCAGTTGTGGTTTTAATAAGTGTTTGTATTGTATATGTTTTGTGTTGTGTTTTTTTTTTTTATCTACTTTTTGATAGTACATAAATAAAATACATTTGGGTTCTTCGTGAAGTGTTGGTGCTCCTATTTGGAGGGGGTTGTGGCAAGGAGCTGGGTGCTAAGCTCCTCCCTCTGGGTGCTAAGCTCCTCCCTCTGGGTGCTAAGCTCCTCCCTCTGGGTGCTAAGCTCCTCCCTCTGGGTGCTAAGCTCCTCCCTCTGGGTGCTAAGCTCCTCCCTCTGGGTGCTAAGCTCCTCCCTCTGGGTGCTAAGCTCCTCCCTCTGGGTGCTAAGCTCCTCCCTCTGTTGTATTATTGGTCATAGTGAGCACAATGATGCATTGTTATACTCTTTGGTGCCGCCCCCTCCTTTTGGTGCCGCCCCCTCCTTTTGGTGCCGCCCCCTCCTTTTAGGTGTTGAAGTGGACCAAAACCCAGCGCGATCTCTAAGATTCCTGGGCTGATCGATTCCCCCCCAGGGCATGTAAAATGGGGATGCCCCTTGTGTGATACCCCCAGGTTGCCCCATACGTGAGCTGCATCCCTGCTCTCCCTGTAGCAGGGTCAGACATTTATGAATGGCCGGCGCAGACAAGTCCCTGTTAGAGGGAAGCGGGGGATGCGCTCGGATGGCCTCAGACCAAGGCTTAGACGGTGTGATGTCAGCGGCACCGAGCGTGCTGATTGGACGAGCGGACACGCATGCGCTGTAGGACCAGGAAGAGGTGAGTTGGTGTTGGTGACCTGGGGGGTGTCGCACAGCGATCGGGGTTCCCCGGGGGGAAAAGGACCAAAACCCAGGATAGTCAGAATTCAGGGTTTTGTTCTGCTTTATTGGAACGAAGAAGGGGGTGGAGCCACTTATACCACGTTGGGCCTGTAGGTGCCGTCGTTAGGGGCGTGGATCTATGCGTCATGTGACACTCATCTCATAAGTGATAAATGTGACGTTTCAGCATTTAGTCATATAACTCACATGGAGACATTTCTTTCAAATGACGTATAAACACGCAGGACAAGCTCCCTGCTAGCCGCAGCTTGTGGCCGGCTGGGTTAGGTAAGTAGCCCCGTGTGTAACACGTCTTCTGGACTTTGACGGCTTGTCAGCTTGTCTGTGGGGATCTACAACACGCGCGTCTCGCCCGCTTGGCTTCCTCAGTGTGTGATCCTGATGATTAATGACAGAACAGAGGCCCCTCCCCCTGCCGGCCACAGAAACCCAGCACCCGGCCGGATCAACTATCCAGGACCACCCGCCCCCGAAAGGTAAGTCCTATGCTTACCTGGGCCGCCCAGACCCCCTAGAACCTGCTAGAGAATCCGGGGAGGGAGTCCGGGCCCATCATCCTCCTGTAAGGACAAAACAACAAATCCAGCTTGTTTCCTGGTCGGGTGGGAAGGACGTGAGTGCGCGCTTCATGCCCCCGGAATAACACCAATAGGGGGCGTGCAGGGATGGGAGGCAGATCATAGCCACTCCCCCGACAAAGCGGGCAATATAAGCGGGATAAGGCCGCTCCAAAAGGGCCAGAGCAGCACTTTGTAACATCCGAGACTAAGGACCACAGCAGAGAAACGAGATGTACCACCTGCAGCCACAAGGGGGAGCCGATGTTAGGAAAACACAGGTTTGGTTGCATGTTGCAGATACATGTTGAAGCCACGCGGCCCGGGTAAGGTGCTCAGTATATATATATATATTATATCCCATAATGGGGACATGCGCTGCAGCTAGTAACATACACAGCTGCCGCCTCCCATTCAGTGCAATCAGTAACTTCCACACAGGTAGAGGCCCAAACAAGGAACGTGCCAACCCA
The DNA here is from genome assembly GCA_027917425.1 of Gastrophryne carolinensis. Lineage (NCBI taxonomy): Eukaryota > Metazoa > Chordata > Amphibia > Anura > Microhylidae > Gastrophryne > Gastrophryne carolinensis. The sequence goes on from JAQIHN010000056.1 coordinate 119,562, forward strand.
AAGGAATCCGAGGTTCAAGCCCAACCCAGGTCTCCGCATGTTGTGGGCCGTCCAGTGCTAGGCACCTGCTCTGGCCCTATTGTGGCCTTATTTCACCTATATTGTGCGTTTTCAGCGCCAAAATGTGGCGCATGCACAACGCGGGGTTGCTCATAGCTGGAGGGGGAGTGGCTATGGCCTGCCCCCCCCCCCCCCGTATGCTTCCTATTGGTGGCAGGAAGTGCACAGGACCAGGACTCCATCCAGTGACCACCGATTGGCGCCTTGGAAACACCAGTAATGTGTAAGTCCATGGTACAATAAATATCAGGCTCTTTATATGTAACTGATCATCGGGATCGACACTGAGGAAGTCAAGCGGGCGAAACGCGTCTGTTGTAGATCCGCGCAGAGATTTGCTACACACTGCCCAGAAGACGTGTTACACACGGGGCTACTTACCTAACCCAGCCGGCCACAAGCCGTGTTCAGTGGTGGGGAGTTTGTGCTGCGTGTTTATATGGCGTTATGTGAAAGAAATGTTTACACGGATGTTGTGACTAAATGCTGAAATGTCATATTTATCACGAGTGTCACATGATGCATGGATCCGCCCCCCTACCGAGGGCATCAACATTGGCTCCACCCCTTCTTCCTGGTCTATAGACACAGCGCCCCCCACACGTCACTGCTTCAATGGAAAGCATGTGGGTGTGTCGCTCCCCTCCTATGCTACACGCCGGCTCCTGAAGCTGTCAGCTGATTGGACGAGAGATCTTTCCCACCCCCTTCTTGTGTGGGATTCCCCGGTGGGCCCTCAAAAGGACAGTGCAGAAGGTCCAGGATTAAAGTGGACCAAACTCAAAGTCCTGGGTTCTGGTCCTTGCACCCTGATCGGCGCTGTGACCCCCCCCAGATTGCCCGAAGAAACGCGCATGTCCAGCTGTTCATCCAATCAGTGCGCCCGCTTCCTCGGCTTCCCTCTAGCAGGGGGTGTGCCCGCGTCGGCCCTGGTGCCCTGCTGGAGGGATGGGGGCGGGGCTGTTATACCGGGGGGGTAAGTGTATGGGGTGACATGGGGGGATGCCCCGGGGGGAGGGGATCAATATCTGGGTTTTGTTCCACTTTAAAGCTGATGGAAACGCTCAGTGTCGGGGTCCCGGCCGGGTGCACCTGGTTTCTTTTCCACCGGCAAAGCCACGCCCCCGGCAATTTTGGGAAAGATGATTGGCTGTCTCCAAATTGCCACTGTGACGAGGTGCGGCAGTCGGAAACGCGCGGCGTGCGCGGCCACAAAGATGGCGGGACGCAGCGTAGGCAGAGGGCGGCTGGTGTAGGACAGGGACAGGTTAGTGGCCGGCCCTGGAATCTTAGATCTGGCCATGCGGGTTTCCATCTGCTGTCAGTTGTAATTAAAGCAGAACAAAACCCCTGGAATCTCAAATCGCGGGATGCCCAGTGTGAGAGCGCCATTGCGGGTCCCACAGCGCCGATCCTGAAACCCAGGATAAGGACGATCCTAAAGGGGAGCTAAACCCATTATGTTCTCTGCCCCCGCTGTGTGAACCCCCGGCACGCCCACGCCACACGCCCCGGGCCAATCTCCTCTCGCCTGCAGCCAGCTTATGCTGGGGATGTGTGGGGGGGGGGTGTGGCCTGCCGGGGGGTGTGGCCTGCAACATCTCAGTGAGGTGACGCCCAGCTTTTCTTTCTTCCCAGGTGAGATACTGACTGAGGAGCAGGATGACCACGCCCCCAAAGATGACCCTCAGCCAATCAATGGGGAGGACCCTGAGCCAATCAATGGAGAGGACGAGTCCCAGCCAATCGGTGAGGAGGAGGAACCGCTACCCGCCAGCACCACCAAGAAGAGGAAGAAGAAGAAGCGGAAGCTTGAGGAGGGGGCGGAGTCAGGTGAGGCGCCATCTTTATCCTTCCCTGAGATCGAATCTCGAGAGCTCCTCCCTAAAAATAGACCCCGCCCCCATCTGGCACCATTTAGCCCCGCCCCTCACTGCTTCTCTTTCAGGTGCCAAGAAAGTGAAACCCGAGAAGGACTCTGCAGAGGACAGCGAAGCCCAGGAGGGCGGAGCCAGGGATGGCGAGGAGGAGGAGTCTGCAGAGAAGGAAGCCGGAAGTGAGCAGGAAGGGGAGGAGCCAAGTTTACCAATGGGCCTGACAGGTGAGGGGGTGTGGTCATAACCTCGGGGGGCGGGGCACTGGCCGCTGCACTGTGATTGGTGACGCATTGTCTTTAGGGGCGTTTGAGGACCTGACAGGTGAGGGGGTGTGGTCATGATCTGTGGGGGGCGGGGCACTGGCCGCTGCACTGTGATTGGTGACGTATTGTTTTTAGGGGCGTTTGAGGACCTGACAGGTGAGGGGGTGTGGTCATGATCTGTGGGGGCGGGGCACTGGCCGCTGCACTGTGATTGGTGACGCATTGTCTTTAGGGGCGTTTGAGGACCTGACAGGTGAGGGGGTGTGGTCATGATCTGTGGGGGGCGGGGCACTGGCCGCTGCACTGTGATTGGTGATGCATTGTCTTTAGGGGCGTTTGAGGACCGCGCCTTCTCCTCGCTGAGCGACGCGGTGAACGAGGCGACGCTGCGCGCCATCGCGGAAATGGGCTTCACCCACATGACCGAGATCCAGCACAAGAGCATCCGCCCCCTGCTGGAGGGCAGGTAAGGGGGCGGGGCCGGTGACATCACACCTCTCGTAGGGACGCCACTCCTGACTCTCTCCTGTGTTGCAGGGACGTGCTGGCGGCGGCCAAAACCGGGAGCGGCAAGACGCTGGCGTTCCTCATCCCCGCCATCGAGCTGGTCTCCAAGCTCCGCTTCATGCCCAGGAATGGTGAGTGCTGCGGGGGCGGGGTCTGCCACAAATGGGTGTGGCCAGTGATTGGGTCTGCAAATGCCAGAAATGGGTGTGGCCAGTGGTTGGGGGGGGTCTGCAAATGCCAGAAATGGGTGTGGCCAGTGACAGGGGGCGGGGCCTGCAGTGAGTGTGGTGTTCCTGTCCCCCAGGTACGGGAGCTGGCCATGCAGACGTACGGGGAGGGTGTGGCCAGTGACAGGGGGAGGGGCCTGCAGTGAGTGTGGTGTTCCTGTCCCCCAGGTACGGGCGTCCTCATCCTCTCGCCCACGCGGGAGCTGGCCATGCAGACGTACGGGGAGGGTGTGGCCAGTGACAGGGGGAGGGGCCTGCAGTGAGTGTGGTGTTCCTGTCCCCCAGGTACGGGCGTCCTCATCCTCTCGCCCACGCGGGAGCTCGCCATGCAGACGTACAGGGAGGGTGTGGCCAGTGACAGGGGGAGGGGCCTGCAGTGAGTGTGGTGTTCCTGTCCCCCAGGTACGGGCGTCCTCATCCTCTCGCCCACGCGGGAGCTGGCCATGCAGACGTACGGGGAGGGTGTGGCCTGTGACAGGGGGAGGGGCCTGCAGTGAGTGTGGTGTTCCTGTCCCCCAGGTACGGGCGTCCTCATCCTCTCGCCCACGCGGGAGCTCGCCATGCAGACGTACAGGGAGGGTGTGGCCAGTGACAGGGGGAGGGGCCTGCAGTGAGTGTGGTGTTCCTGTCCCCCAGGTACGGGCGTCCTCATCCTCTCGCCCACGCGGGAGCTCGCCATGCAGACGTACGGCGTGCTGAAGGAGCTGATGGCGCATCACGTTCACACCTACGGCCTGGTGATGGGCGGCAGCAACCGCTCCGCGGAGGCCCAGAAACTGGCCAATGGGGTGAATATCGTCGTGGCAACGCCGGGCAGGCTGCTGGACCACATGCAGGTAGGTGTGGTGTGGTGGTGAGTGAATGCGGGACGCCCTCTGGTGGCTGTGATCTGTATTGCGCTGTGTCTCCCCCGCAGAACACGCCGGCCTTCATGTACAAGAACCTGCAATGTCTGGTGATAGACGAGGCCGATCGCATCCTGGAGGTCGGCTTCGAGCAGGAAATGAAGCAGATCATCAACCTGCTGCCCAGTAAGTGCCCCGCCCCCACTCGCCTGGCCCCGCCCACTCGCCTGACCCCGCCCATCCTATACATCAGTGTCTGGTGATAGACGAGGCCGATCGCATCCTGGAGGTCGGCTTCGAGCAGGAAATGAAGCAGATCATCAACCTGCTGCCCAGTAAGTGCCCCGCCCCCACTCACCTGGCCCCACCCACTCACCTGACCCCGCCCACTCGCCTGGCCCCGCCCATCCCATACATCAGTGTCTGGTGATAGACGAGGCCGATCGCATCCTGGAGGTCGGCTTCGAGCAGGAAATGAAGCAGATCATCAACCTGCTGCCCAGTAAGTGCCCCGCCCCCACTCACCTGGCCCCACCCACTCACCTGACCCCGCCCACTCGCCTGGCCCCGCCCATCCCATACATCAGTGTCTGGTGATAGACGAGGCCGATCGCATCCTGGAGGTCGGCTTCGAGCAGGAAATGAAGCAGATCATCAACCTGCTGCCCAGTAAGTGCCCCGCCCCCACTCACCTGGCCCCACCCACTCACCTGACCCCGCCCACTCGCCTGGCCCCGCCCATCCCATACATCAGTGTCTGGTGATAGACGAGGCCGATCGCATCCTGGAGGTCGGCTTCGAGCAGGAAATGAAGCAGATCATCAACCTGCTGCCCAGTAAGTGCCCCGCCCCCACTCGCCTGGCCCCGCCCACTCACCTGACCCCGCCCATCCCATACATCAGTGTCTGGTGATAGACGAGGCCGATCGCATCCTGGAGGTCGGCTTCGAGCAGGAAATGAAGCAGATCATCAACCTGCTGCCCAGTAAGTGCCCCGCCCCCACTCGCCTGGCCCCGCCCACTCGCCTGACCCCGCCCATCCCATACATCAGTGTCTGGTGATAGACGAGGCCGATCGCATCCTGGAGGTCGGCTTCGAGCAGGAAATGAAGCAGATCATCAACCTGCTGCCCAGTAAGTGCCCCGCCCCCACTCACCTGACCCCGCCCGCTCGCCTGGCCCCGCCCATCCCATACATCAACCTGCTGCCCAGTAAGTGCCCTGCCCCCACTCGCCTGGCCCCGCCCATCCCATACATCAACCTGCTGCCCAGTAAGTGCCCCGCCCCCACTCGCTTGGCCCCGCCCACTCGCCTGGCCCCACCCATCCCATACATCAACCTGCTGCCCAGTAAGTGCCCCGCCCCCACTCGCCTGGCCCCGCCCATCCCATACATCAACCTGCTGCCCAGTAAGTGCCACGCCCCCACTCGCCTGACCCCGCCCATCCCATACATCAACCTGCTGCCCAGTAAGTGCCACACCCCCACTCGCCTGACCCCGCCCATCCCATACATCAACCTGCTGCCCAGTAAGTGCCACGCCCCCACTCGCCTGACCCCGCCCATCCCATACATCAACCTGCTGCCCAGTAAGTGCCACACCCCCACTCGCCTGACCCCGCCCATCCCATACATCAACCTGCTGCCCAGTAAGTGCCACGCCCACACTCACCTGCCCTACCTGAATGGCGGCTGCAGGTACCCACACCATAGGGTGTTCTCATTCATTAAAGCGGAACAAAAACCAAGACTTCCAGCCCTGGAATCTTAATTGCCACTGCCCTGGGGGGTATAATGGTGGGGGCGGGGTTAGGTGCTGTGACCTCACACGTGTGCCGCGTTGCAGAGCGCCGGCAGACCATGCTGTTCTCGGCCACTCAGACCCGCAAGGTGGAGGACCTGGCCCGGATCTCCCTGAAGAAGGAGCCGCTGTATGTGGGCGTGGACGATCACAAGGAGGCGGCCACTGTGGACGGCCTGGAGCAGGTGAGAGAGCGCCCCCGTGTGGCAGGTGTGACCGTGTGGCAGGTGAGGAGAGAGCGCCCCCGTGTGGCAGGTGAGGAGAGAGCGCCCCCGTGTGGCAGGTGAGGAGAGAGCGCCCCCGTGTGGCAGGTGAGGAGAGAGCGCCCCCGTGTGGCAGGTGAGGAGAGAGCGCCCCCGTGTGGCAGGTGAGGAGAGAGCGCCCCCGTGTGGCAGGTGAGGAGAGAGCGCCCCCGTGTGGCAGGTGAGGAGAGAGCGCCCCCGTGTGGCAGGTGAGGAGAGAGCGCCCCCGTGTGGCAGGTGAGGAGAGAGCGCCCCCGTGTGGCAGGTGAGGAGAGAGCGCCCCCGTGTGGCAGGTGAGGAGAGAGCGCCCCCGTGTGGCAGGTGAGGAGAGAGCGCCCCCGTGTGGCAGGTGTGTGTGTGTGTGTGTGCAGGTGAGGAGAGAGCGCCCCCGTGTGGCAGGTGAGGAGAGAGCGCCCCCGTGTGGCAGGTGTGTGTGTGTGTGTGTGCAGGTGAGGAGAGAGCGCCCCCGTGTGGCAGGTGTGTGTGTGTGTGTGTGCAGGTGAGGAGAGAGCGCCCCCGTGTGGCAGGTGTGTGTGTGTGCAGGTGAGGAGAGAGCGCCCCCGTGTGGCAGGTGTGTGTGTGTGCAGGTGAGGAGAGAGCGCCCCCGTGTGGCAGGTGAGGAGAGAGCGCCCCCGTGTGGCAGGTGAGGAGAGAGCGCCCCCGTGTGGCAGGTGAGGAGAGAGCGCCCCCGTGTGGCAGGTGTGTGTGTGTGTGTGTGCAGGTGAGGAGAGAGCGCCCCCGTGTGGCAGGTGTGTGTGTGTGTGTGTGCAGGTGAGGAGAGAGCGCCCCCGTGTGGCAGGTGTGTGTGTGTGCAGGTGAGGAGAGAGCGCCCCCGTGTGGCAGGTGTGTGTGTGTGCAGGTGAGGAGAGAGCGCCCCCGTGTGGCAGGTGAGGAGAGAGCGCCCCCGTGTGGCAGGTGAGGAGAGAGCGCCCCCGTGTGGCAGGTGAGGAGAGAGCGCCCCCGTGTGGCAGGTGAGGAGAGAGCGCCCCGGTGTGGCAGGTGAGGAGAGAGCGCCCCCGTGTGGCAGGTGAGGAGAGAGCGCCCCCGTGTGGCAGGTGAGGAGAGAGCGCCCCGGTGTGGCAGGTGTGTGTGTGTGCAGGTGAGGAGAGAGCGCCCCCGTGTGGCAGGTGTGTGTGTGTGCAGGTGAGGAGAGAGCGCCCCCGTGTGGCAGGTGAGGAGAGAGCGCCCCGGTGTGGCAGGTGAGGAGAGAGCGCCCCCGTGTGGCAGGTGTGTGTGTGTGCAGGTGAGGAGAGAGCGCCCCCGTGTGGCAGGTGTGTGTGTGTGCAGGTGAGGAGAGAGCGCCCCCGTGTGGCAGGTGTGTGTGTGTGCAGGTGAGGAGAGAGCGCCCCCGTGTGGCAGGTGTGTGTCTGTGCAGGTGAGGAGAGAGCGCCCCCGTGTGGCAGGTGAGGAGAGAGCGCCCCCGTGTGGCAGGTGTGTGTGTGTGCAGGTGAGGAGAGAGCGCCCCGGTGTGGCAGGTGTGTGTCTGTGCAGGTGAGGAGAGAGCGCCCCCGTGTGGCAGGTGAGGAGAGAGCGCCCCCGTGTGGCAGGTGTGTGTGTGTGCAGGTGAGGAGAGAGCGCCCCGGTGTGGCAGGTGTGTGTCTGTGCAGGTGAGGAGAGAGCGCCCCCGTGTGGCAGGTGAGGAGAGAGCGCCCCCGTGTGGCAGGTGTGTGTGTGTGCAGGTGAGGAGAGAGCGCCCCCGTGTGGCAGGTGAGGAGAGAGCGCCCCCGTGTGGCAGGTGTGTGTCTGTGCAGGTGAGGAGAGAGCGCCCCCGTGTGGCAGGTGAGGAGAGAGCGCCCCCGTGTGGCAGGTGTGTGTCTGTGCAGGTGAGGAGAGAGCGCCCCCGTGTGGCAGGTGAGGAGAGAGCGCCCCCGTGTGGCAGGTGTGTGTGTGTGCAGGTGAGGAGAGAGCGCCCCGGTGTGGCAGGTGAGGAGAGAGCGCCCCCGTGTGGCAGGTGTGTGTGTGTGCAGGTGAGGAGAGAGCGCCCCCGTGTGGCAGGTGTGTGTGTGTGCAGGTGAGGAGAGAGCGCCCCCGTGTGGCAGGTGTGTGTCTGTGCAGGTGAGGAGAGAGCGCCCCCGTGTGGCAGGTGAGGAGAGAGCGCCCCCGTGTGGCAGGTGTGTGTGTGTGCAGGTGAGGAGAGAGCGCCCCCGTGTGGCAGGTGTGTGTGTGTGCAGGTGAGGAGAGAGCGCCCCCGTGTGGCAGGTGTGTGTGTGTGCAGGTGAGGAGAGAGCGCCCCCGTGTGGCAGGTGTGTGTGTGTGCAGGTGAGGAGAGAGCGCCCCCGTGTGGCAGGTGTGTGTGTGTGCAGGTGAGGAGAGAGCGCCCCCGTGTGGCAGGTGTGTGTGTGTGCAGGTGAGGAGAGAGCGCCCCCGTGTGGCAGGTGTGTGTGTGTGCAGGGGGTGACTGTTGAAGGACGGCTGTCTCTCATAGTAATAATCATATCAGCCCAGCGGCCACTAATTTAATACAAACCAATGGTGGCTGAGGCTCATCGTACAACCAGTGAAATGTCCCGAGGAGAAATATGGACAGACACTGATTCAGAAGCAATAGATTCTCTGTGGAGACTGTGCTGTCTGTCCTGAATTTCAACCTCCGAGTGTCCAGCGTCACACAATTACCGCGTCACACAATTACCGCGTCACACAATTACCGCGTCACACAATTACCGCGTCACACAATTACCGCGTCCCCAGCTGTGCCACACTACCTACTTATCTTTCCACTAAACAGCACAAAACTACCACAAAACCAAACAGCAAAATTAAATCATAAGACAGAAAAACATCACTCATACAAAATAGGTTCAATGTTTAAATTTTATAGTGTGAAGCCTTAAATCTGTTCTGCTCCTCTGAATTTCAAAGTCTATGCGCCCAGCATACAACCTACACTTCGCTGTGTACCTACGCTACTTATCGGATCACATGACTGGGGAGGGGCCTGTAGAGGCTGCTAACAGCTGCATGCAATTACCGCGTCCCCAGCTGTGCCACACTACCTACTTATCTTTCCACTAAACAGCACAAAACTAACACAAAACCAAACAGCAAAATTAAATCATAAGACAGAAAAACAAGTCTATACACCCAGCACACAACCTACACTTCGCCGTGTACCTACGCTACTTATGCACAATCGACTTATTCCCTGAATAGCTCGTGTTTTAATAAAACAATAAAGGCAAGCACACAAATGGAGGGAAGACCACAATCCCTCCTAAGCACTATGGGTACTGAGAATAAGTGGCACCACCTTACATGTTATCAAAAAATATCTCAATTTATTATACCATTAATGCAGATTAAAACCACATGTACACAAATACACTACATACAAATACACTACATACAAATACACATACAAAAACAAAGAGGGGGGGCGCCTGGGGTCCTATGAATAACATACAGTATCGGTGAATAAATTCATTCAAAAAATAACTTAAATACATACATTGCATAACACTATATAATCTTTTCTATCTAAAGCCGTGTGCAAAAGAGCTAATTATGTGCAAAATATAAAGCATACAAATAATTGTATCACCAAGTGATCAATGGAAAAGACATGGACACTACCATGAGTAATTGGATAAGGCCCTAATAATATACAGGGCAACGCGCCACGGGCGCCCCCACCAGTATAAGCCACCAGTATAAGGCGGCTTATACTGGTGGGGGCGCCCGTGGTCGGTTTGTATGCATATACTCCTTTGTGATTTTTTTCTCTTATTTTGCTCACCCAGGCGCCCCCCCCTCTTTGTTTTTGTATGTGTATTTGTATGTAGTGTATTTGTGTACATGTGGTTTTAATCTGCATTAATGGTATAATAAATTGAGATATTTTTTGATAACATGTAAGGTGGTGCCACTTATTCTCAGTACCCATAGTGCTTAGGAGGGATTGTGGTCTTCCCTCCATTTGTGTGCTTGCCTTTATTGTTATAGCGCTAGGGTTGGTGTGCACACCATAACCTATATTGATATTGATTGCTACTTATTTTAGGTACTATTTTGAAGGCAGATAGCTTGGTGCGGCCCCATTTGTTTGTTTGTGTTGCATTTTAATAAAACAAAACGCACAAATAAAATTAGACTCCACAGTGAAAAAGGAAAAATATAATTTATATTAATATTTGCTGCACATTAATCTCCAATATATCGATACTATAAACATTGCAAATACTAATAATCATATAAGCCCAGCGGCCACTAATTCGATACAAGCAGATGGTTGCTGAGGCTCCTCCTACATCCAGTGAAATGTCCTAAGAAGAAATATATATATATTATTTTTTTTAAATTGTAAATTTTTATTGAAAAGGCGAAATCATAAAATATACAGAGCATAATATTGGCAGAATGGAAAGGCAACAACAGTTAGACATCTGTACGGGTCCGTCAGCGTTTTAGCATCAGGGCGCGTACCTGCGAGAGCGCTTTTGAGCTTTCACCATTGCGTTCCTAACTCCTATAAAGAAAAGACAGATACACATTCACGGACTTCGCCCGTAACCTTGTGTCACCTGCTTTTTGGGTTTAATAAAGGGAGGGGAGATCGCAAGAGTGCTAGTATCTGCAACTCCGCGAGAACGGAGGGGGGGGTCAAAGGAAAAGGGGGGGAGCAGTAGTAAGGAAGAAGTGGGGCGAGAGAAAAGAGGGAGGAAGGGGGAAGGAGAGGGAAAAAAGAGAAAAAAAATTAAGAACACAGAAGGGAAGGGGTAGAATGGGGGCCGGTCCCCACCCCCTATTCCTGGAGGAGCATAAGGTAGTCTGGGGAAATGGTGAACAGATCCCACTGACACCATAACACCCTGTATTTATCTCTCTGAGGCCGTCAACTCCTCCATCCTGCAGATGTCTCGTACTCTGAGCCACATCACAATTGTAGGTGGGTTTGGATATCTCCAGCAGGAATAGATACAGGACCCAGCCGCATTCAGAAGAGGGGCCGAGAGATTTCCCCCCTATTCCGGATAGAGGTAGGGCCAAGATTTAGGAAGTATCCCGCCGGGTCCCTTCCCAGATCCACCGCCATCAGACGTAGCACGACCTTTCTAACCCTGGTCCAGAATCTAGTGAGGGCGGGGCATTCCCAGAAGATATGGAGCATGAAGAAATATATTTAATACCTTAAATACTTTGCACATAGAATCTATTGTGTGAGAAATTATTCACCACACACAGTAAGATGTATAAATGAAAACGGGTTTAATTACCAGCACAGTAACCAACCTTCACTAACCCAATATGTTCCCCAAGTTTCCCCAGATCATTAGATATTACAGGCAGCTGTTACATGTAAATGTAGTTACAGTACAACAAATGTTATAAGAGAGTAAGACAATGCAGAGACAGAGATAGGAGAGGATACTTAGCACTTCATCCAGGTAAGGGGCCCATCCATTGTGTCCTTCACTAATCATGCAGCTTCCTAATCTATTGAGCACTAAGGGGAGTGGCCAGCATCCCCCGCCTCATGAGTGTCTCTGCAAAGATCGGCCCACATCTGGCCTCTGTGAGATTAGATATATATTTCCTAAAGGGTATAACTCCCACAATATGCAGGTTATATTGTAACCAAGAAATTCATGATCCCCCACTAATTTCTTAGTTAAATGAACCTAAACATCAAATACACATCATACATAGTCTGATACTATGTGGATTATCAGTCTCTGGACAATATTTATAGGCCATGTTTGATATCACATGAAAGGTCTTATAGTCCTGAATAAGACTCTCATCAACATAATCATAACGTTCATATTATAAGAATAATACAGCCCTTCCACAAATAATATCCAATACTCGTGTACAATGTGTATTTGCAGTGTCTGCGTCTGAGGACCTAATTAGGAATTCAAGGGAAAACACCCCAACTGTTGAGGGAGCTTTTTGGCAGTTAGGTGTGAATATAGTCTATTGTATTCATGGGCGTGGTCTGTTTGTAGACATAGCATGATGTTAGACTACTATCTGAGTGTTAATTTGAGGGACAGCTGTCCTTTTAAAGTGACCCTCTGGCGTGTCATGTGACAGGGTTACGTGGTGTGTGCGTGTTTCATGTGCCTGTGACAGGAATATGAGCTGTGGGCGTGGTTTGTGACCCTCTCGGTGTCATGTGACAGGGATACGTGGTGTGCCCATCGGAGAAGCGCTTCCTGTTGCTCTTCACCTTCCTGAAGAAGAATCGCAGGAAGAAGATGATGGTTTTCTTCTCGTCCTGTATGTCGGTGAAATTCCATTACGAGCTTCTCAACTACATCGACCTGCCCGTCATGGCCATTCACGTGAGTCATGTGACCGGCGTCCTCTGACTCCTCCCCCTCTTCCTGTGGGGCTCTGACTCCTCCCCCTCTTCCTGTGGGGCTCTGACTCCTCCCCCTCTTCCTGTGGGGCTCTGACTCCTCCCCCTCTTCCTGTGGGGCTCTGACTCCTCCCCCTCTTCCTGTGGGGCTCTGACTCCTCCCCCTCTTCCTGTGGGGCTCTGACTCCTCCCCCTCTTCCCGTGGGGCTCTGACTCCTCCCCCTCTTCCCGTGGGGCTCTGACTCCTCCCCCTCTTCCCGTGGGGCTCTGACTCCTCCCCCTCTTCCCGTGGGGCTCTGACTCCTCCCCCTCTTCCCGTGGGGCTCTGACTCCTCCCCCTCTTCCCGTGGGGCTCTGACTCCTCCCCCTCTTCCCGTGGGGCTCTGACTCCTCCCCCTCTTCCCGTGGGGCTCTGACTCCTCCCCCCTCTTCCCGTGGGGCTCTGACTCCTCCCCCTCTTCCCGTGGGGCTCTGACTCCTCCCCCTCTTCCCGTGGGGCTCTGACTCCTCCCTCTTCTTCCCATGCAGGGGAAGCAGAAGCAGACGAAGCGCACCACCACCTTCTTCCAGTTCTGTAACGCAGACTCCGGGATCCTCTTGTGCACAGACGTGGCGGCCCGTGGCCTGGACATCCCCGAGGTGGATTGGATCGTCCAGTACGACCCCCCTGATGACCCCAAGGTGACCTCCCACAGCCGTTTCCTGTCCCCATTCTGCTGACGCTGCCATGTTGTATGTTCCTCATGTGCCGCCTCTCCACAGGAATACATCCACCGCGTGGGCAGGACGGCGCGCGGCATAGATGGCCGGGGACACGCTTTGCTCATCCTGCGGCCCGAGGAGCTGGGGTTCCTGCGCTACCTCAAGCAAGCCAAGGTGAGTGTCTGGGGAGGTGTGCGGCAGGTGAGTGTGAGCTGGGGCAGGTGTGAGTGTGGCTGTGTTGGGGCAGGTGAGTGGGGGGAGCTGTGGTGGGGCAAACGTGTGGCAGATGAGTGTGTGTGAAAGCTGGGGTGGGGCTGTGGCGGGGCAGGTGAGTGTGTGTGAGAGAGCTGGGGTGTGGGAGGACTGTGGCAGGGCAGGTGGGTGGCTGGGGCAGGGGAGTACTAACCACATTGTGCTCATTGCAGGTGCCGCTCAGTGAGTTTGAATTTTCTTGGGCTAAAATTTCCGACATCCAATCGCAGGTAAGTGGCGCTGATATCCTGCCCCCCCCCCCCCCCCCCCCCCTGGCTTTGACCCTCTTCCCTCCAGATTCTGATTGCACACCTCACCTTGACCCCCAAGCAGCATGCATGAAGGCCCCAGGGTCCCAGTGTGTGAATCGCAGAGGTCGTGCGCTATGTTTCTGTTTATACTGGTCCTAGTTACCCTGATGAGTGGCAGGGCCCCTCCATTAGCTCCTGGGGACCAAGCCCTGCCGGCCCCATAGCAGTGTGAAGTAGACATTGAACGCACTCGGAAGCATAAGTCTTAAGGAAACACATGATTATTCATAGGGGAGCGGTGATAAACTCTCCACACACTCGGGAATGTGAGAGACGTATACAGGCCACAGGGGGTGTGCTAAGCCTGCTGCAGTCCTGGTCCCCCTCCACAGGTTAAGACAAAGGAACTTAAATGGCCATCCTGATTGGATGCCTGGACACACGTCATACTTCTATTGGACATTTTAGACATATACAGAAAGCTTAACTTACACATTAGGAACATCAGTTCCCCTTTAAGCTGACATAACATTCTTAGTGATGTCATTCCTATGAGGGGAGCGGTGATAAACCCTCCACACACTCGGGAAAGTGATAGAGAATCATACAGGCATCTGGAACTGAAATAATTCTAATTATAATATTTAATTTTCCACCTCAAGTGGCCCCAGCTCTGAGTTATAAGTGTGGCCCATCAGCGGGATTATATGGGGCCTGAAGCCAGCTGCATACTATAACAGAGACAAATTGGTGGGTCAGGATTACAGAACAGGCCGCCATTGCTGCAGAGGCAAACTAGACAAACTACATCCTTGCAATGAGATGATTAGACACACAGGTCACATGGGCGACTACGGGTTACAGAGACATTACCAGATAAGCAGTGATGCAGACGGCCACAGTGGGGCGTGCTGAGTCCTGGTTCCCCTCCACAGTTTAAGACAAAGGAACTTAAATGGCCATCCTGATTGGATGCCTGGACACATGGCATACTTCAAACATATACAGATACATATAGAAAGTTTAACTTACACCTTAGGAACCTCCTAAGTTCCTCATTAAGCAGACATAACATTCTTAGTAATGGTCATAACAGTGACAGGAGGGGTGATAAACTCTCCACACACTTGGGAATGTGATAGACACAAACAGAACTAAAAAAATAAATACTAATTATAATAACTTTCCACCTCAAGTGGCCCCAGCTCTGAGATACAAGTGTGGCCCATTAGTGGGATTATATGGGGCCCGAAGCCAGTCACGTACTATAAGAGACAAATTAAAGGGTCAGGATTACAGAACAGGCCGCCGTTGCTGCAGAGGCAAACTAGACAAACTACATCCCTACAATGAGCTGATAAGACACAGGTCACAAGGGCGACTACGGGTTACAGAGATTGTTACCAGATAAGCAGTGATGCAGACAAAGTGAACAAAGAGGGAGTGGCAGCCGCTCAGACCATTTTATAACTAACCTGGGAGGTGCAAGTCAGCAGGGCAATTAGGTTACTAAAGACTTAAAGGAGCCGCGGCACTCAACCCTGTCAGCTTGCAGGCCAACCTATAATCTGTCTCTAAATCTGGTAAAAACAGAGGCTCGGTCACACACATCTGCAGAAGTAGCTTAAGCTGCACCACCGTGCCAAGGTGCCTCTATGGGTGCAGTCCTAACTCTAATCTATGAGAGCCACATTTGGGACATACAATGCAAGAGATAAAATGGGAGCAGCTTACCTGAGGTTGCCCTAAACCTCATGTGCAAGCCATGGGGTGGAAGGGCCAAGACCTTGCAATACAGCCTAGACCCCACCCCCCATGTGCTTGCACAAATTCAAAGTGAACAAGAGGGGAGTGATGCAGACAGCCACAGGGGAACTTAAATGGCCATCCTGATTGGATGCCTGGACACATGACACACTTCTATTGGACATTTCAGACATATACAGCTCAGAAAGAAAATACCATTTTGTGAATACTCACCTTGTAAAATGGGTATTATAAGTATGTCACACACCCCGCTTCAAGAATCCATAACATGTGGGTAATATCGTCCTGAAGAGGCGTTCCTGCAGAGATGATAGTAAAAAGAAAGCCCCTCCCTGATCCATAAATACCTGGGACCTCCCACTCATCACCCAGTATACAGAAGCAGTAAGATAAGGGACCAGGAAGAGGCAAATATAAAACGCAACCACGCAAAGTTCACAAAATGGAGGATCCTGAATACAGAAAGGGCGGGTGAAGCGGGGTGTGTGACATACTTATAATACCCATTTTACAAGGTGAGTATTCACAAAATGGTATTATTCTAAGTATGTCACACACCCCGCTTCAAGAATCCATAACATGTGGGACATCCAAAAGCAGTGTCCATAACAAGGGCGGGGATCCAAAACTAGGCAACAATGCACAACTTCAAACCACTGCAGCTTGCAAAACTTTGCGTCCAAAAACAGCATCCGCGGACGCCCAAACATCAACCTTGTAAAACTTGGAAAAAGTGTGAACAGACGACCAGGTAGCGGCCTTACAAACTTGCTCAACAGAAGCCAGGTGCTGAAAAGCCCAAGAAGCTCCAACCGCACGAGTAGAATGAGCAGTAACACGAAAAGGGGGACTCCTCCCCTTGGCAGAATAGGCCCCAATGATGGCCTGACGAATCCATGTACTAATGGAAGATTTGGCAGGAGCCAAACCTTTCCTAGGCCCGCAGGGCACCACAAAAAAGGCGTCCGTCTTACGAAAGGAAGACGTAACCTCAAGATAATGTTCCACAACACGAACTACATCCAGGGAATGCAACGCCCTTTCCTTGTCGTTGCTAGGATTAGGGCATAGAGAAGGCAGAACTATGTCCTGATTCAAATGAAAAGCCGAGACCACCTTCGGAAGAAAATCCGGCTTGAAACGAAAGACAACCTTGTCCTGATGCTTCTCAAAGTATGGAGCTTTAATGGATAAAGCTGCCAACTCAGAAACACGCCTAGCCGAAGTGATAGCCACCAAAAATGCCACCTTTTGAGTAAGCGAAGACAAGGCAACCTCATTCAAGGGCTCAAACGGAGGACCCTGAAGAGCAGAGAGAACAAGATTCAAATCCCAAACTGGAACCAAGGGCTTCCTAGGCGGACGTACATGCGTGACTCCTTGGAAAAAGGTCCTGACTAAAGGATGAAGTGCAAAGGACCTTTGGAAAAACACCGCCAAGGCAGAAACCTGCCCTTTCAAGGTACTAATTTGGAGCCCCAGATCCAAACCATGTTGAAGAAACTCCAGAATCCTAGGAATGGAGAACTCACGACAAGAGAAAGACCTACCTTCACACCAATCAATATAGGACCTCCAGGTCCTATAGTAAAGAGAAGAGGAAGACCGCTTCCTGGCACTGATAAGAGTTTGAATCACCGCGTCAGAAAGACCTTCGTCCTTTAGGATGGCGGTTTCAGCAGCCACGCCGTCAAAGCCAGCGATGGTAAATTGGGATAGCGTAGCCGACCCTGGGTGAGCAGGTCCGGCAGTAGAGGCAGAGCGAACTGATCCTCTGCCAGCCTTACAAGATCTGCGAACCAAACGCGCCGTGGCCACCTCGGGGCCACGAGAATCGCCGACGCGCCTTCCAAGGCCAGTTTGCGCACCACTCTGGCTAGCATTGGGAACGGAGGGAACAGATAAAGGAATCCCAGATCCCTCCAGGACAGAGACATGGCATCCACCGCCAGAGCCAGAGGATCCTGCGAGAGAGACACAAAGACTGGAAGCTTGTGATTGTGACGAGAGGCAAAGAGGTCCACCGCTGGGACCCCCCACCTGCGACATATCGAACGAAACACCCTGGGACTGAGAGACCACTCCCCCTGACGAGAGGAGGCCCTGCTCAGCAAGTCCGCCTCCGTGTTCTCCACTCCCGGAATGTAGACTGCTGAGATACACGGGACGTGGGTCTCCGCCCAGTCCAGAATCAAAGACACTTCCCTGAGGGCACTCCTGCTGCGAGTCCCCCCTTGGTGATTGATGTAAGCAACCGCCGTCCTGTTGTCCGATCGGACCTGAACTGGCAGACCTCTCAACTGAAGAGTCAAGCGAAACAGAACCAACCTGATGGCTCTCAACTCCAGAATATTGATGGGCTCGTGAGCCTCCTGAGGACTCCACAGACCCTGAAAATGGAGGTCCTTCCAAACACCCCCCCAACCTGACAGACTGGCATCCGTGGTCACCGTTTCCCAACGTGGAGCCAGGAAGGATCTGCCTATCGACAGATTGACAGACCCCAGCCACCATTGTAGGGAACGACGAACTCGGGGAGTCAACCGGAAGGACCGGTCCAATGACGACTGCGACCTGTCCCAAACCGTCAACAGATGCAGCTGAAAGGCCCTCGTATGGAACTGCGCAAAGGGAACTGCCTCGAATGAGGCCACCATTAGCCCCACCAGCCTCATCCCTAGCCGGATGGTCGGATGAGGAGCCAACAAGAGAAGCTGAACTAACTCCTGAATCAAAAGAATCTTGGCCTGGGGCAGAAACACCCTGGCCTGCGAGGTGTCCAGAGACATCCCCAGAAAAGTCACAACTCTGGACGGACAAAGAGAAGACTTGGGGTGATTGATCACCCAACCGAATCTCTCCAGAGTGGACACCACCACTCCGGTGTCCAACTCCGCTTGGTTGAAAGAAGAGGCCATGATCAGTAGATCGTCCAGATAGGGCACAATGCGGATACCCTGAACCCTGAGTAGTGCCATCACCCCCGCTAGCACCTTGGTGAAAACCCGAGGGGCCGAGGTGAGACCGAAAGGAAGTGCCACAAACTGAAAGTGCCGATCCTCCACCACAAACCTGAGAAAGCGCTGATGTGCTGGAAAAACCGGAACGTGTAGATAAGCATCCTTGATGTCTATGGACGTCAGAAAATCTCCCTGACGAAGAGAGTGAATGGCCGAGCGCAACATTTCCATGCGGAATTTGCGCGGCCGAATAAACCTGTTGAGAAACTTCAGATCCAAGATAGGACGGACCGACCCGTCCTTCTTGGGAACCGTGAACAAATTGGAATAGAAGCCCCTGCCCTGTTCCGAGGGGGGCACTGGGCAAATGACAGCCATGTCCAGAAGATTCTGCACTGCCACCAGGAGCCCCTGCGCCACCAGAGGCTCCGAAGGCATCCGAGACCTGAAGAACCTGGAGGGAGGGCGGAGCTCGAACTCTAGCTTGTAACCGGAAGACACCACTTCCCGGATCCATCTGTCCGAGACTTCTTGATCCCAGATCTGGGAGAAGTGTCTCAGCCGTCCCCCCACCCGCAAGGGTGAGGGCGCCCCCTCATTGCTGAACTGGCTTAACAGCCGGTTTGGGCTTAGAGCCCCAACTGTATCCAGAATGGGCACGCCCTCTGCCCCTGTTTCCGGAATCTCCTCTGGAAGAGGGAAATGCAGAGCCTCTGCCAGATCTGGTTCCACGAAAGGAAGTTGAAAAGGCAGGCGCCCCCCGAAAGGGACGGCGCTGCTTCTTACGTTGAGGCAACCTACCACCCTTGGTGACGGAGTCCAAAGTTTCACCAAAGAGCCTCAAGCCAACAAAAGGTAAAGCCGTCAGAGACTTTTTTGACATAAAATCGGCCGCCCACTGGCGCAGCCACACCGACCGCCGAATAGTCACCAACAAAGCCGACGTCCTACCACACATCATCAAAGTGTCATCCAAGGCTGTTAACACAAAGGATAAAAATAACTCACACCGTTTGAGACTAAGGAACTCGGCACTACCAGGGCGAAGCCCGGAAGAGGTCAACAAGTCCCTGACCACAGACCTGGCAGCCAACACCATAAGCTCTGAAGCGCACACAGGCCGTATGGCTGACCCAATGCTAGAAAAGCCATGACAAGCCATTTGATCAATACGTTTATCCTCCCCATCCTTAAGGGTGGAACAATCCGGTCTATTTAAAACCGAGGAATTAGACAATCCCAAAACCGGAGCATCGACCTCGGGTGGGGAAGCCCAGCGCTTAACCGCCTCCGAAGGGAAAGGATATTTCCTATCCCAGCCTTGAGGGATACCAGGGAGCCTAGCCGGCCTGTCCCATTCCTTGTCAATGATTTTGTCAAAGTGCCGTTGCGTAGGAAACTCCAAGCGCGGCCTGGACTCTTCAAACAACTCACCCTCCTGTTGTGACGCCACCTCGGGGGGGGGAGATATTCAGAACCTCCAACATCAGCGCCAGGGCGTGGGAAGAATCCGAGGATCTCCCAAACTCACTAAACTCCGCATCGGCGCCAGCAGACTGCTCATCGTCCGAGACCTCTGAACCCTCAGAAACTTCACCTTCCTCTAGTCCAGAATAATCAGACCAATCCAGGTTATTAAACTCATCCAGAACATCAACCGGCGCAGCCGGAGACAAATGCTTCCTCTTAGCCGGAGCCTTACGGGCGACCGAACTGGAAACAATTCTCTCCAGGTTGGCCAATCTGGCGCACATCTCGGATTGCAGATCCCTACCCATGACAACGTCACACGGAGCGCGTGTCAGGGTGGGAGGTTGAGATGACTCGGCCGGCGGTGCTGACCCAGACGCCTGGGGTCCCGACTGCCGCGCAATAGTTTGCTGTGCACACGGTATACAAAGCAATACATCGTCCCCAGAAATGGATGCAGCACACAGCATGCATCTTTTGGAATGCCCCGCAGGGGTCCCTGCCCCAGTATCCGGGGATGCCTCCATCAGGTGAACTTTTAATAGTCGCAATGACCCAGGGAATTACGCCAATAAGCAACCCGGGATGCCCCTTTAATGTCCCGAGTGGGAGGATTTATAACTAAGTGAGCCCAGGGATCTAGGAACGGGAGAAACCCCCTAAATACAATTGAAGATCCTCCAGTAAAAGGCCTGCGCCTAAAAGACATAAGGAAAAAAAAACCCCATAAATGCCAAAAACAGGACAAACAAGAAAGAAGGAATAATAAATAAGGCCCAAGGGCCACTCACAGATCCAGAGTAATGGAGCCCGCAGCACGAGGAGAGACGCAGGAGACAAGGGGCGTGGTCAGCGCGAACCGCGCGAATGGCAATCACCTCCCCCTTCCTCCAGCAGAGCGGAGTCTCAAGCTCCGCATCGGCGCCATCAGCAGTAGCACGGAAGCAAAGGGGGGCGGAGCCGCGGCGACGCGCCGAAAGCCCGGCCCCGCCCCCCCTACGGAGATGCGAGGGAAGGCTCCCTCACATATGAATACAGAGACCGGCGCCGCCGCATGTCGCGGCGCCGGTCTGAATCACACTGCGGGCGGGTGCGACCGCAGCCAACAGCGGAGCACCCGCCCTGCCCGGCGGGGAGACAGCCAGCGGGGGGCCGGCCGCGGCAGTGCGCCACGGCCCGGCCCCGCCCCCCCCCCCCCAAAAGTGCGTGAGGGGAAAGCTCCCCTCACCATGAGAACACCGGTGCCCCGGCCGCAATGGCGGCCGCGGCGCTGACAGAAAATAAAAAAAAAACACACAATACAGTGAAAAAAACACAAGCAATAAAGAGCAAGGACAAAATACAGGCCCTGAAAGGAGACCCCCCCAACCCCCACTGAGCTAACAAGGGAAGGATAGAGGGACCCCCCAGGGGCAAGCACCAAGGGACGGGGCATCCCAAACCGGGATCACCAACCCGGCATCCCGCCTACCCTCTCATTTAGGGTCTCACGGGGGAGCTCTGCTCCTAGGCACCAGAGGTGCCAGTATACCATCGCTCGGGCCCTCAGCCAAGACTGTGGAGGCATGAATATTAAGGGCTAAACAGGGAAAAGGAAAGTCCGAGCGGGAATAATACAAAAAACAGGCCGGGAGTTACCCCGGCTACCTGACATCCCCCTATGCAAGGAGGAGACATCATCTTCTGACTTGCTCGCCGTCTTGCAGAGATGGAAAACTGGGTGATGAGTGGGAGGTCCCAGGTATTTATGGATCAGGGAGGGGCTTTCTTTTTACTATCATCTCTGCAGGAACGCCTCTTCAGGACGATATTACCCACATGTTATGGATTCTTGAAGCGGGGTGTGTGACATACTTAGAATAGTGTAACTTACACCTTAGGAACCTCAGTTCCTCATTAAGCTGACATAACATTTTTAGTAATGGTCATACCTATGATGGGAGCGGTGATAAAGTCTCCACACACTCGGGAATGTGATAGACACACATACAGGCGGCTAGGACTGAAATTACTATTACTAATTATAAAATTTAATATTCTAAGTATGTCACACACCCCACTTCAAACATTAATAATTACAATAGGGTTTACTCACCGCTAGGTGGCAGCATTGCAGAGAATCTCCAAAAATTTAACAGGCCCCTCCCGGTCTATACATACCTGGTACCTCCCAACAATCACCCAGTGTTATTCTCTGCAAGGTGGCGACAAGACAGAAGAAAGAAGTCTCCTGCTTGCAGGTAGCGGGGTATCCCCCCGGCCCCCCGTGGTCTATTTCTGCCCGGCTCTTGTTTTGTAGCATACTTGTTAACTGGCAGCCTCCCAGCCTCGGCTGTAGGCCGGGCAAAAGGTAGCCGGCACCTTAGGTGCCTAGGAGATTAGCTCCTCCGCTCGACCCTTCATTGCGGGGCATAGCAGGATTCCCAGAGTGGTGATCCGGATGTGGGATGCCCCCATTTACCTAGCAGTTAGTTGGCTGTTACAGGTTTGTGTCTAGCCCTGGGACAGTAGTTTATTCCTTGCACCGGGTGTCATGGTTTGTGTGAGTGTGTGGCTGCTGAACTGGCTGGTATTGTGAGGGCTCCTGCGCTTGTTCTCTGTGGCGTGGTTGACGTTTGGGTAGGTGTATCCGCCTGCCTTGTGTGTTTTTTACTGTGCGGGTGCTGCATGAGCGATTTTGGCGGTTTTCTCCCCTCAGGAGCCGGGGGGCGGGGTCACGCGGCGCGCTGCGCCGCGGACCCGCCTGCCTGGTGTGCCCGGCATGCTCAGGGGAGAGAGAGAGAGAGTGTGTATGCGTCTGCCACCTTGGGACCGGCAGGTTGCTCCGCCGGTCCCGTCATGGGAGGTGAGCGCGGTTTCGCCGGTATGGCCGCTCGATGACGCCGCAGGTGGGCGGGTCTGCGTTGTGCGCGGGCCGCGCGTTGATTGGCCCGTTTGGAGGGGCGGGGCTATCTCGGCTCCCGCGCTTCCAGGGCTCGTCTTCTCCTCCCTCGCAGGCATGGAGCGGTGTTCGGGCCGCCATCTTGCTGCGGTTGTGCTCTTCTCCGGGTAGGCGTTCTTGTGTTATGGCAGATTAGCCTGCGGGGGTTGTTTGGTTCACATAGGAATGTTGGCCTGATCCCCCGCCTTACGTCCCCCTCCTTCTCCCTCCTCCTCGCTCCCGCCCGCCTTTTTAAGGTGCTGGCTGGATATCTTAACCATCTTTTTGGTCTATGGTTAATAGAGGGGGGGGGGGTTGTATTTGTACGATATTCTGTATGATTTCATAGGTATTACTGTGCCTGGAATGACTGTTGTCCCTGTTCTTTTGTGTCTTTCAGATCCTGGGATCCCGTCTGGCAGGGCTCTCCCGGTCTTATATACCTGGCTAGTGGGGGGTTGTTTTCTAGAAAAATTTTTTCCTTCATTGGATATATATATTTTATGCTAAATCCCCTGGGTCAGGATTTTTAAAACTATTTTAGATATTAAAGGGGCATCCCGGGTCGCGTACTGCATAAATCCCTGGGTTCTGCGAATACCATAAATTTCACCACATGGAGGCTGCCAAAGATACCGGAAATGGTCCTTCGGGACAATCCAAGGTGTGTGGGGGTTGTGGGACTCCGCTCCAGGGAGATGATGTCATTTTGTGTATCCCATGTGCACAGCGGAACATTGCACGGCAGTCCAGTACTCCGGTGCCTAGCACTTCGTCGGCCGCGCCATCTCCCTCTCCCCCTCGCTTATTCCGGACCCCGTGTGACGTTGTCCTGGGTGGGGATTCGCAATCTGAGGTATGCGCCCGTTTGGCCAGCCTTGAGAAAAGGTTTTCCGCAATGGCCGCTCAGAAGGCTCCAGCTAAGCGGAAGCATCTGTCTCCGCCTCCGCCGGATTCAGATGAGGAAGTTATTGGAGATCTGGATTGGTCGGATCGTCCTCTTGAAGATGGTGAACTCATTGAGGAAGAGGATTCCGAGGTTCAGCAGTTGCTGGGTGCTGAGGGGGATCAGGCTGAGGGCCTTCCTCTCGATTCATCTACTATTCTGACTCAGATGTTTGAGGTTTTGGATTTGGATCCTCCGGTGGTTGTTCCTAGGCCTAAGGGTCAGCTTTTTGGGGTGTCCAAGCAGCGCTTGGAGTTTCCCAGCCAACAGCATTTTGAAGAGATTGTTCTCAAGCAATGGGAGCACCCTACGCATCGTCGGTGTGCCGTCTAGCTGGGATAGGAAGTATCCTTTTCCGGCGGAGTTGATGAAGCGTTGGTCTGTCCCCCCTGAGGTAGATACTCCGGTCTTGGGACTGTCCAACACGGCGGTCGTGCATTCTCCTGACACGACTTCGCTCAGGGACGGCGAGGATCGTCGGCTTGATCAGCTGGCCCGCCATGGTTTCGTATGTGCGGGTTCGGTGTTAAGGCCTGTATGTGCTTCGGCTTTTTTGACTCTGGCGGTCAGGTCTATTGTCAGGGACTTAGGTGTGGATCTCGATCCTACTTGTGATGAGTCTCTCGCGATTGAGCGCTGTGACTCCTTCTTGTCCTTTATCCTGGCCGCTCAGGAGGATGCCATGTTGATGTGTGGCAGGGCTACCGCCTTGCTGGTAGCTATCCGTCGCTGTGTGTGGTTGAGACAGTGGACGGTGGATTTTAATTCAAAAAGATCGCTCACGGCTCTTCCCTTTTTGGGTTTGAGGCTTTTTGGTGAGAGGCTGGATTCTGTTGCCAAGGGAGGTAAGTTACCTCAGCGCAAGAAATTTCGCCGTTCCTTTCGGGGGACGGTCTCCTTCAATCCGTCCTTTCGGGGAGCCAGAGCCGGCAGGGGTGCGGGCTTCTCGGCCCCCAGGGGCGCCAGTTGGAATAGGGGTAAAGGCCGTGGCCGTCCCGTTCGCGTCTGGGGCGCCAAGCCCAAGCCAGTTGCCAAGCCCGCCCAGCAATGAGGGGGCGCCCTCACCCGTTCGGGTGGGGGGACGGTTGCGACTCTTCTCCCGGGTATGGGACCAGGAGGTCTCGGACAGATGGATCCGGGAGGTGGTGTCGGCCGGTTACAAGTTGGAGTTCGAGTCCCGTCCTCCTCCAAGGTTCTTCAGGTCTCGGGTATCTTTGGATCCTTTGGCCGCGCAGGGGCTCCTGGCGGCGGTAAGGAATCTTCTAGACTTAGCTGTCGTTTGCCCGGTTCCTCCTTCAGAGGTAGGGCGCGGGTTTTATTCCAATCTCTTCACTGTCCCCAAAAAGGACGGGTCCTTCCGTCCTATTCTGGATTTGAAGTTTCTCAACAGGTTTATTCGTCCCCGGAAGTTCCGCATGGAAACCCTGCGGTCTGCGATCGGTTCGCTTCGGCAGGGGGACTTTATGTCGTCCATAGACATCAAGGATGCGTACCTGCACATTCCGATTTTCCCAGCTCATCAGAGGTTCCTTCGTTTCGTGGTGGAGGATCGGCATTTTCAGTTTGTGGCTCTTCCATTCGGCCTCACCTCTGCTCCGAGAGTCTTCACCAAGGTATTGGCGGGGGTGATGGCCCTGCTCAGAGCTCAGGGGATTCGCATTGTGCCTTATCTGGACGATCTTCTCATCATGGCGCCCTCCTTCGGTCAGGCAGAAGGGGACACCAGCATGGTGGTGTCTATGCTGGAGAAGTTCGGCTGGGTGATCAATTACCCCAAGTCCTCTCTGGTTCCGGCCAGGGTGGTGACTTTTCTGGGGATGTCGTTGGACTCCTGCCAGCACAGAGTGTTTCTCCCTCAGGCCAAGGTTCTGCTGATTCAGGAATTGGCCCAGTTGCTTCTCTCCCATCCTCATCCGTCCATTCGTCTGGGGATGAGACTGGTGGGGTTGATGGTGGCCTCGTTCGAGGCAGTTCCCTTTGCACAGTTTCATACGAGGACTCTTCAACTTCGTCTTTTGGCGTCTTGGGACCGGCGTCCGGGGACGTTGGATCGGTCCTTCCGGTTGTCCCCTCGGGTTCGGCAGTCCCTTCTGTGGTGGTTGGTCTCGGACAACCTTTTGAAGGGCAGGTCGTTTCTGACCCCACTTTGGGAAACTGTCACCACGGATGCCAGTTTGTCAGGCTGGGGAGGTTTTTGGAAGGATCTTTAGTTTCAGGGGCAGTGGGACCCTCAGGAGGCCCACTTGCCCATCAATGTTCTGGAATTGCGAGCCATCAGGTTGGTTCTGTCTCGCTTGACGCATCATTTACAGGGTCTGCCGGTTCAGGTTCGATCAGACAATCAGACGGCGGTTGCTTACATCAATCACCAAGGAGGGACTCGCAGTCTGGGTGCCCACAGGGAGGTGTCTCTGATTTTAGTTTGGGCGGAGACTCATGTCCCTTGCATCTCGGCAGTTTACATTCCGGGAGTGGAAAACACAGAGGCGGACTTTCTGAGCCGGTGTGCGTCCCGTCGGGGGGAGTGGTCTCTCCATCCCCAGGTGTTTCGGTCGCTTTGTCTCCGATGGGGGACGCCGGAGGTGGATCTGTTTGCCTCTCGTCACAATCACAAGCTTCCGTCCTTTGTGTCTCTGTCCCGGGACCCTCTGGCTCTGGCGGTGGATGCCATGGCCCTGAGCTGGAGGGACCTGGGGTTTCTTTATCTGTTTCCTCCGATTCCCATGCTAAGCAGGGTTCTGCGAAAGTTGGTTCTGGAGGGAGTTCCCGCCATTCTCGTGGCTCCAAGGTGGCCAAGGCGGGTGTGGTTCGCAGACATCGTTCGTCTGGCCGTGGATCAGTTTGATCTGCCTCTTCGGCCGGATCTTCTCACTCAGGGCCAACTATGTTACCCCAGTTTACAAACGCTGGCTTTGACGGCTTGGCTGCTGAAACCTCCATCTTAAGGGAGGAGGGTCTTTCGGATGCGGTCATTCGGACTCTTATTAGTGCCAGGAAGAGATCTTCTTCTTCCATCTATTACAGGTATTGGAGATCTTATATTGATTGGTGTGAGGCTAGGTCTTTGCCTTGCCGGGTCTTTTCTGTGTCTAGGATTTTGGAATTTCTTCAGTCGGGGCTGGACTCCGGTCTTCAGCTGAGTACTTTGAAGGGGCAGGTTTCTGCTTTGTCAATTTTTTTCCAGAGGTCTTTTGCTAGCCATTCCTTGGTCAAGACTTTTTTCCAGGGGGTTTCGCATCTGCGGCCTCCTAGGAAGCCGTTACTCCCTGTTTGGGATTTGAATTTGGTTCTTTCTGCTCTTAAGGCTCCTCCTTTCGAGCCTTTGCGGGATATTGCTCTGTCCACTCTTACTCAGAAGGTTGCCTTCCTGGTGGCCATCACTTCGGTTCGGCGTGTTTCAGAGTTGGCAGCTTTGTCTATTCAGGCTCCTTTTTTCGAGGATCATCAGGACAAAGTGGTTTTTTGCTTCAAGTCAGACTTTCTCCCTAAAGTGGTCTCTGCTTTTCATCTTAACCAGGACATTGTTCTTCCTTCCTTGTGTCCTAAGCCTAAGAATGTCAAGGAGAGTGCTTTGCACTGCTTGGATGTGGTACGTTGTGTCAGGTACTATCTACGTGCTACGTCTTCTTTTCGTAAGACTGATGCCTTTTTCGTTGTGCCCTGTGGGCCTAGGAAGGGTTTGGCTCCGGCCAAGTCTTCCATTAGTAAATGGATTCGTCAGGCCATTATTGGAGCTTATTCGGCTAAGGGGAAGGATCCCCCTTTTCGCGTTACTGCTCATTCTACTCGTGCGGTTGGTGCGTCCTGGGCTTTTCAGCACCAGGCTTCGGTTGAACAAGTGTGTAAGGCTGCGACTTGGTCTTCTGTTCATACTTTTTCTAAGTTCTATAAGGTTGATGTGCGGGCCTCAGCGGATGCTGTTTTTGGCTGCAAGGTTGTGCAGGCTGCAGTGGTTTGAGTTTTTTTTCTGCATTATTGCCTGGTTGGATACCCACCCTTTCTTGGACACTGCGGTTGGATGTCCCTATTGTAATTATTAATGTTTGAAGTGGGGTGTGTGACATACTTAGAATAATACCATTTTGTGAATACTCACCTGTAAAATGGGTATTATAAGTATGTCACACACCCCACTTCACCCGCCCTTTTTGGTATCCTGGCTCTTTATATGGTGAAGTTTAGTTCTTTACGTTTGAGGGTTATATTGTTTGTTCCTGGTACCTTGTCTTACTGCTGTTTTAATACTGGGTGATTGTTGGGAGGTACCAGGTATGTATAGACCGGGAGGGGCCTGTTGAATTTTTGGAGATTCTCTGCAATGCTGCCACCTAGCGGTGAGTTAACCCTATTGTAATTATTAATGTTTGAAGTGGGGTGTGTGACATACTTATAATACCCATTTTACAGGTGAGTATTCACAAAATGGTATTTTTCCACCTCGTGGCCCCAGCTGTATGCAGTGATGCAGACACCACAGGGGGCGTGCTGAGCCTGCTGCACTCCTGGTCCCCCTCCACAGGTTAAGACAAAGGAACTTAAATGGC
>JAQIHN010000056.1:152500-208311 GCA_027917425.1 Gastrophryne carolinensis
GCGGTCATATGGGGCAGTATGTGACTGGCTCTGGCTCCCAGGGCCCTGATGGTGCTGTGCAGCAGTTTCCTTCACTCCCTTTCTCAGATGTGAACAGCAGCGGGGGCGGGAAGAAGCTGCAGAAGCGCGGAGGGGGCGGCGGCTTCGGCTTCCAGAAACCGAGGAACATACAGAAATCCAAAATCTTCAAACACATCAACAGGAGCGGCAACAGCAGCGGCCGCCAATTCTCCCGCTGACACCGCCGTGACGTCTGGTCTCCTCCGTGACGAAACGCGTCCTATCGGGGGCCCCGGGTCCCACACATATAACTGCAATCTGATGGGGCCCCGGGTCTCTACTCACCCATATAATATGGGGCCCCGGGTCTCTGCCCACCCATATAATATGGGGCCCCGGGTCTCTGCCCACCCATATAATATGGGGCCCCGGGTCTCTGCCCACCCATATAATATGGGGCCCCGGGTCTCTGCCCACCCATATAATATGGGGCCCCGGGTCTCTGCCCACCCATATAATATGGGGCCCCGGGTCTCTGCCCACCCATATAATATGGGGCCCCCGGGTCTCCGCCCACCCATATAATATGGGGCCCCGGGTCTCTACACACATATAACTGCAATGTGATGGGGTCGGGACCCCAATCTCCACACACCCATATAATATGGGGCCCCGGGTCTCTGCCCACCCATATAATATGGGGCCCCGGGTCTCTGCCCACCCATATAATATGGGGCCCCGGGTCTCTGCCCACCCATATAATATGGGGCCCCGGGTCTCTGCCCACCCATATAATATGGGGCCCCGGGTCTCTGCCCACCCATATAATATGGGGCCCCGGGTCTCTGCCCACCCATATAATATGGGGCCCCGGGTCTCTGCCCACCCATATAATATGGGGCCCCGGGTCTCTGCCCACCCATATAATATGGGGCCCCGGGTCTCCGCCCACCCATATAATATGGGGCCCCGGGTCTCTACACACATATAACTGCAATGTGATGGGGTCGGGACCCCAATCTCCACACACCCATATAATATGGGGCCCCGGGTCTCCGCACACCCATATAATATGGGGCCCCGGGTCTCCACACACCCATATAATATGGGGCCCCGGGTCTCCGCACACCCATATAATATGGGGCCCCTGGGTCTCCGCACACCCATATAATATGGGGCCCTGGGTCTCCGCCCACCCATATAATATGGGGCCCCGGGTCTCCGCCCACCCATATAATATGGGGCCCCGGGTCTCTGCCCACCCATATAATATGGGGCCCCGGGTCTCTGCCCACCCATATAATATGGGGCCCCGGGTCTCTGCCCACCCATATAATATGGGGCCCCGGGTCTCTACACACATATAACTGCAATGTGATGGGGTCGGGACCCCAATCTCCACACACCCATATAATATGGGGCCCCGGGTCTCTACCCACCCATATAATATGGGGCCCCGGATCTCTGCCCACCCATATAATATGGGGCCCCGGGTCTCCGCACACCCATATAATATGGGGCCCCGGGTCTCCGCACACCCATATAATATGGGGCCCTGGGTCTCCGCCCACCCATATAATATGGGGCCCTGGGTCTCCACACACCCATATAATATCAGGGCCCCGCCTCCTTCTGCTGGTCTTGAAAATAACTTTGGTTTATTTTTAATAAAAAAAAATCTTCATCTTCATGGAGGCTCCTGTGTGCGGGGGGGGGGGGGGGGATCTGCACTTCCTGTGATGGGGAGGAGGGGGCGGGTGGGACACTCGAGTTACAGTGTGGGGGCCTGTCCTGCATCTGGGTGGGGGTCTCCTAAAACCATTTGTAGGAGAAGGGAGCGTCCCACCCCGGGATAGGTTGGTCCTCCTGTTCCTAGCAGTGACGGCTCAGTACTTCCTCCTCCTGCGGCTCCTCCCATAGTTTTCCTATTGCATGGCACGGCCTGCTTTCAGAAGTCCTTACGTATAGGATATTCCGCCACAAGGTGGCGCAGTGCACTGCAGAAGAGTTGTGGCTCCTCCCGGCCCCATATAAAAACAGGATCACCAATAGACTTCCCCAGTGTTTGCTCTGCAGTGATTTTGTGAAGATAGAAGATGTCTCTCTCTCTCTATATTGCGCAGGTGAGCGAGGCAACCAATCCTGCGGCCCTGCATGTCTATTTCCACCCGTTTCTGGACCCTCGGTGCCTCCCAGCCTCGGCTGACGGATCGGGTGAGGGTAGAGGAGCACTAGGGTCAGGTGAGCGGGGAGCGCTGCTCCAAGCCGCAGACCCTGTACCACAAAGGGGAGCCGGCCATAGGCTTTATGGTGAGCCTACTAGGGATGCGGATTCCTGTCCTGGCTCCTGAGGGGGGAGTGTTTTGGGGACTTTGTGCCTTGTTTCTGGTGTTGTGACCCCCCCCCCCCCCCCATCCCTGGCCGGGCTCTCCTCCCCTCCCCCCTCTCCTTGACGTGTGTTCGGGGGGGCAGGTGGTAGCGGCGAGTGTGTTTCGCTTTTTTAAACCGTTTTTAAACGGTTTTTGCCGCCGCTTTGTACTCTGCTCCGCGGCGGGCGGCGCTATAATTGTGAGGCGTTTTTGCTGTGATAACGCCGCCGCGGTCATGTGAACACTGTTTTCGCGCTCTTCGGGGGGGGCGGGGTCAGAGGATGACTCGTATTGCGTCGTCCCCTCGCGGCACGCCCCTAGAGGTTCCTCTGTCGGCGCCATATTCTAAGTATGTCACACACCCCACTTCAGACTTAATAATTACACTAGGGGGTTAACGCACCTCTAGGTGGCAGCATTGCAGAGAACTTCTCCAAAAAACTTCAACAGGCCCCTCCCGGTCTATACATACCTGGTACCTCCCAAGAACCTCCCAGTGTTGTTCTCTGCAAGGTGGCGACAAGACAGAAGAAAGAAGTCTCCTGCTTGCAGGTAGCGGGGTATCCCCCCGGCCCCCCCCCCCCCCCCCCCCCCCCGTGGTCTATTTCTGCCCGGCTTTTGTTTGAATGTGTTCTATGTAATGGCAGCCTCCCAGCTTCGGCTGTAGGCCGGGCAATAAGGTAGCCGGCACCATTGGTGCCTAGGAGATTAGCTCCTCCGCTCGACCCTTCATTGCGGGGCATAGCGGGATTCCCGGAGTGGTGATCCGGATGTGGGATGCCCCTTTTTTTTATAGGAGTTAGTGGTCAGGTTGTCCTTGCCCTGGGGTGTTGTGTCTCTTCCGGGGTGTGGGACGCGCTGGGGACAGTGTCATGCTTTACTATGCACATGTTGTGTGAGTGTGCTGCTGCGCTTTCCCTTTGTGATTTTACTTTGTGTTTTTTACTTGTGACTTTACTTGTGCCTTCACTGTCTGTTCATGGCTGTGTATGTGTTTCTCCCCTCAGGAGCCGGGGGGGGCGGGGCCTAACGGCGTGCTGCGCCGCGGTCCTGCAGGTGGCTGGGCGCCGTATTCGGCGCCTGCAGCTTGCCTGCCCGGCTGCTTAGGGGAGACATTCATCAGTGTGTGGGTCTGTGTCTCCGTCGCTGTTCTCCGGGAGCCGGCGGGTGGCGCCGCCGGCCCCGTGCTCGAGGTCTGATGGCGTTCCCCGCAGGCAGACGCTGACGCTGCCTGGGGGCGGGGCCGCGCACGGATTGGACGGCCTGAGGGGCGGGGCCTTCTCGGCTCCCGCGCTCCCAGAGCGTCTCTCTCTCTCTCTCCCTCCGTCCTCGGTGTGCTGGCCGCCATCTTCTGCTGGCTGCGCGGTTCCTCCTCTCTCCAAATAGGCGGTTCTGGGGCCATGTCAGTGACCCCTTGGATCCTTCCTCCTCCCTTGCCTCCCTCCTCGCCCCGGCGCAGCTTGATGGGCTGGCTGGCATTAGCCATTTCCGTTGCTCTGGTTAATGGGGGGGGGGGTGGTAAAGGGGGGTTTTGTACATTATGAGGTGTTTTTTGGCATGGTGCTGATTGACGCCTGTCTCTCTCTCCTTTTGTGTTTTTCAGATCCTGGGATCCCGTCTGGCAGGGCTCTCCCGGTCATATATACCTGGCTCGTGGGGGGGTGTTTGTGGTCCTTGCAAAATATATATATATATATATATTTATATATATACATTTTTTGTGATTTTATTAGGGCCTTTTGCTAATTCCCCTGGGTCAGGATTTTGTCTGTCCTTAGACTAGTGTTAGGTTATTTTGGGGCATCCCGGGTCGCGTACCGCATAAATCCCTGGGTTCTGCTAATACCATAATTTCACCACATGGAGGTTGCCACAGATACCGGGAATGGGTCTTCGGGACAATCCAAGGTGTGCGGGGGTTGTGGGGCTCCGCTCCAGGGAGATGATGTCATTTTGTGTATCCCTTGTGCACAGCAGAACATTGCACGGCAGTCCAGTACTCCGGTGCCTAGCACTTCGTCAGCCGCGCCATCTCCCTCTCCCCCTCGCTTATTCCGGACCCCGTGTGACGTTGTCCTGGGCGGGGATTCGCAGTCTGAGGTATGTGCCCGCTTGACCAGCCTTGAGAAGCAGTTTTCTGCTATAGCCGCTCAGAAGGCTTCGGCTAAGCGGAAGCATCTGTCTCCGCCTCCGCCGGATTCAGATGAGGAAGTTGTGGGAGATCTGGATTGGTCGGATCGTCCCCGTGAAGAAGGTGAGCTCATTGAGGATGAAGATTCTGATGTTCAGCAGTTGCTGGGTTCTGAGGGAGATCAGGATGATGGCCTCCCTCTCGATTCCTCTACCATTCTGAGCCAGATGTTTGAGGTTTTGGATTTGGAGCCTCCGGTGGTTGCTCCTAGGCCTAAGGGTCAGCTTTTTGGGGTGTCCAAGCAGCGTCTGGAATTTCCCAGCCAACAGCATTTTGAAGACATTGTCTTCAAGCAATGGGAGCAACCTACATGTCTTGTTGGTGTGCCGTCTAGCTGGGATAGGAAGTATCCTTTTCCGGTGGAATTGATGAAGCGTTGGTCTGTCCCCCCTGAGGTAGATACTCCGGTTTTGGGACTGTCCAACACGGCGGTCGTGCATTCCCCTGACACGACTTCGCTCAGGGACGGCGAGGATCGCCGGGTTGATCAGCTTGCCCGTCATGGTTTTGTATGTGCGGGTTCGGTGTTAAGGCCTGTCTGTGCTTCGGCTCTTTTGACTTTTGCTGTCAGGTCTATTGTCAGGGACTTGGGGGTGGATCTCGAGCCCACCAGTGATGAGTCCCTTGGGCTTAAGCGCTGTGATGCTTTTTTGTCCTTTATCCTGGCCGCTCAGGAGGATGCCATGCTGATGTGTGGCAGGGCTACTGCCTTGCTGGTGGCTATCCGGCGCTGTGTGTGGTTGAGACAGTGGACGGCCGATTTTAATTCTAAAAGATCGCTTACGGCTCTGCCCTTTCTGGGTTTGAGGCTTTTTGGTGAGAGGCTGGACTCTGTTGCCAAGGGAGGTAAGTTACCTCAGCGCAAGAAATTTCGCCGTTCCTTTCGGGGGATGGTCTCGTTCAATCCGTCCTTTCGGGGAGTTGGCGCCGGTAGAGGTGCGGGCTCCTCGGCCCCCAGGGGCGGCAGTTGGAATAGGGGCAGAGGCCGTGGCCGCCCCACTCGCGTCTGGGGTGCCAAGCCCAAGCCGGCTGCCAAGCCCATCCAGCAATGAGGGGGCGCCCTCACCCGTTCGGGTGGGGGGACAGTTGCAACTTTTCTCCCGGGTGTGGGACCAGGAGGTCCCGGACAGATGGATCCGGGAGGTGGTTTCGGCCGGTTACAAGTTGGAGTTCGAGTCCCTTCCTCCTCCAAGGTTCTTCAGGTCTCTGGTGTCTTTGGATCCTTTGGCCGCGCAGGGGCTCCTGGCGGCAGTAAGGAATCTTCTGGATTTGGCCGTCATTTGCCCGGTTCCTCCTTCAGAGGTGGGGCGCGGGTTTTATTCCAATCTCTTCACGGTCCCCAAAAAGGACGGGTCCTTCCGTCCTATTCTGGATTTGAAGTTTCTCAACAGGTTTATTCGTCTTCGGACGTTTCGCATGGAAACCCTGCGGTTGGCGATCGGTTCGCTTCGGCAGGGGGACTTTATGACGTCCATAGACATCAAGGATGCGTACCTGCACGTGCCGATCTTTCCTGCTCATCAGCGGTTCCTCCGTTTCGTGGTGGGGTATCGGCATTTTCAGTTTGTGGCTCTTCCATTCGGTCTCACCTCTGCTCCGAGAGTGTTCACCAAGGTGTTGGCGGGGGTGATGGCCCTGCTCAGAGCTCAGGGGATTCGCATTGTGCCTTACCTGGACGATCTTCTCATCATGGCACCTTCCTTCAGTCAAGCAGAGGGGGACACCAGCACGGTGGTGTCTATGTTGGAGAGGTTCGGCTGGGTGATCAATTACCCCAAGTCCTCGCTGGTTCCGGCCAGGGTGGTGACCTTTCTGGGGATGTCGCTGGACTCCTGCCAGCACAGAGTGTTTCTTCCTCAGGCCAAGGTTCTGATGATTCAGGAATTGGCCCGGCTGCTCCTCTCCCATCCTCATCCGTCCATTCGTCTGGGGATGAGACTGGTGGGGTTGATGGTGGCCTCGTTCGAGGCAGTTCCCTTTGCTCAGTTTCATACGAGGACTCTTCAACTTCATCTTTTGGCGTCTTTGAACCGGTGTCCGGGGTCGTTGGATCGGTCCTTCCGGTTGTCCCCTCGGGTTCGGCAGTCCCTTCTGTGGTGGTTGGTCTCGGACAACCTTCTGAAGGGCAGGTCGTTTCTGACTCCACTTTGGGAAACTGTCACCACGGATGCCAGTTTGTCAGGCTGGGGAGGTTATTGGAAGGATCTTCGGTTTCAGGGGCAGTGGGACCCTCAGGAGGCCCACTTGCCCATCAATGTTCTGGAATTGCGAGCCATCAGGTTGGTTCTGTCTCACTTGACGCATCATTTACAAGGTCTGCCGGTTCAGGTTCGCTCAGACAATCAGACGGCGGTTGCTTACATCAATCACCAAGGAGGGACTCGCAGTCTGGGTGCCCACAGGGAAGTGTCTCTGATTTTGGTCTGGGCAGAGACTCATGTCCCTTGCATCTCGGCAGTTTACATTCCGGGTGTGGAAAACACAGAGGCAGATTTTCTGAGCCGGTGTGCGTCCCGTCGGGGGGAGTGGTCTCTCCATCCCCAGGTGTTTCGGTCTCTTTGTCTCCGGTGGGGGACGCCGGAGGTGGATCTGTTTGCCTCTCGTCACAATCACAAGCTTCCGTCCTTTGTGTCCCTGTCCCGGGACCCTCTGGCTCTGGCGGTGGTTGCCATGTCCCTGAGCTGGAGGGACCTGGGGTTTCTTTATCTGTTTCCTCCGATTCCCATGCTAGGCAGGGTTCTGCGAAAGTTGGTTCTGGAAGGAGTTCCCGCCATTCTCGTGGCTCCAAGGTGGCCAAGGCGGGTGTGGTTCGCGGACATCGTCCGTCTGGCCGTAGATCAGTTCGATCTGCCTCTTCGGCCAGATCTTCTCACTCAGGGTCATCTCTGTTACCCCAGTTTACAAACGCTGGCTTTGACGGCTTGGCTGCTGAAACCTCCATCTTAAAGGAGGAGGGTCTTTCGGATGCGGTCATTCAGACTCTTATTAGTGCTAGGAAGAGATCTTCTTCTTCCATCTATTACAGGTATTGGAGATCTTATATTGATTGGTGTGAGGCTAGGTCTTTGCCCTGCCGGGTCTTTTCTGTGTCTAGGATTTTGGAGTTCCTTCAGTCGGGGCTGGACTCCGGTCTTCAGCTGAGTACCTTGAAGGGGCAGGTTTCTGCTTTGTCAATTTTTTTCCAGAAGTCTTTTGCTAGTCATTCCTTGGTCAAGACTTTTTTCCAGGGGGTCTCGCATGTGCGTCCTCCTAGGAAGCCTTTGCTCCCAGTGTGGGATTTGAATTTGGTTCTTTCTGCTCTTAAGGCTCCTCCTTTTGAGCCTTTGCGGGATGTCGCTTTGTCCATTCTTACTCAGAAGGTTGCCTTTCTGGTGGCCATCACTTCGGTTCGGCGTGTTTCAGAGCTTGCAGCTTTGTCTATTCAGGCTCCTTATTTTGAGGATCATCAGGACAAAGTGGTTTTTCGTTACAAGTCAGATTTTCTCCCTAAAGTGGTTTCTGCTTTTCATCTTAACCAGGATATTGTTCTTCCTTCTTTGTGTCCTAAGCCTAAGAATGTCAAGGAGAGTGCTTTGCACTGCTTGGATGTGGTACGTTGTGTCAGGTACTATCTACGTGCTACGTCTTCTTTTCGTAAGACTGATGCCTTTTTCGTTGTGCCATGTGGGCCTAGGAAGGGTTTGGCTCCGGCCAAGTCCTCCATTAGTAAATGGATTAGTCAGGCCATTGTTGGTGCTTATTCGGCCAAGGGGAAGGATCCTCCTTTCCGAGTTACTGCTCATTCTACTCGTGCGGTTGGTGCGTCCTGGGCTTTTCAGCACCAGGCTTCTGTTGAACAAGTGTGTAAGGCCGCAACTTGGTCTTCTGTTCATACCTTTTCTAAGTTCTATAAGGTTGATGTGCGGGCTTCAGCGGATGCTGTTTTTGGCCGCAAGGTTTTGCAGGCTGCAGTGGTTTGAATTTTTTCTGCGTTATTGCCTGTTAGGATACCCACCCTTTTCTGGACACTGCTGTTGGATGTCCCTAGTGTAATAAGTCTGAA
This sequence comes from Gastrophryne carolinensis, assembly GCA_027917425.1. Taxonomy (NCBI): domain Eukaryota; kingdom Metazoa; phylum Chordata; class Amphibia; order Anura; family Microhylidae; genus Gastrophryne; species Gastrophryne carolinensis. The sequence continues at coordinate 161,103 of JAQIHN010000056.1, forward strand.
GTGGGGTGTGTGACATACTTAGAATAATACCATTTTGTGAATACTCACCTGTAAAATGGGTATTATAAGTATGTCACACACCCCACTTCACCCGCCCTTTTCGGTATCCTGGCTCTCTATTTGGTGAAGTTTGGTTCTTTACGTTGAGGGTTAAATTGTTTGGTTCTGGTACCTTGTCTTACTGCTGTTCTAATACTGGGAGGTTCTTGGGAGGTACCAGGTATGTATAGACCGGGAGGGGCCTGTTGAAGTTTTTTTTGGAGAAGTTCTCTGCAATGCTGCCACCTAGAGGTGCGTTAACCCTAGTGTAATTATTAAAGCGGACCTTCACTCTAAATAAGAGTCTATCTTATATGTTTCCCACACCCTGTGCATACAGATTGCTCACATTAAAAATCATCCTACCTGCATCTACTGCATTTTATAAGCCTTTAAACATCCAAGATGGCGGCTTATGGAAGCTGCCATTTTTGCAGGCAGCCTGCAAACAGGAAGTGCCTGCAAACAGGAAGTGACTGTGCTGCTCTGCATTCTGGGACTGCTGACCTTTCCCTGACCCCAGCTCTGCTCTGTCTGAGCAAAGCACAGCTATAACCCGCCCCCCTGTACCTTATCCCACTCTCCTCTCCTCAGTAAGTGTGATGCTTCTGAGTCAAGATGGCGGCGCCCGTATCCTAAATTCCCGAACAGAGTTGCAGCCCAGTGGGGGAAAGTATAATAAATTAGTGACTAAACATGTAAAATATATTAATTTTAGATGCTGAGGAATTGTTTTTTAAGAGTTTGGGCTTTTCATTAAATCATGGTGAAGGTCCGGTTTAAGTCTGAAGTGGGGTGTGTGACATACTTAGAATACCCATTTTACAGGTGAGTATTCACAAAATGGTATTTTTGATTCTGCTGCACGTCTGGGGCCCCTCTTCCTCCCCCCCCGGGCTGCGGCGGTGATCTCTGCCTGCGTCACTTCCTCCTGTGGTCTGGCGGCTTGACGATCCTTCGGTCTCCTTGGTCCGTGAGTCCCCTTTGGGGGTTTTGTTTCCTTGGTGCATGTGCTGTGGGATGCTTATGTGTTTTACTTATGTCTTTCAGGCGGGACAACCGTGAGTTGTGGTTTCTCCCGGTTCTGCTCCTTACCCCCGCTCATCTCCCCCTTCCTGGTCTGGGGGCATCCCGGGTGGCTTTTTATTAGCCCTTACCCTGTGCTGGCCTATTGCGCCTGTGTTAATCACCATATGGAGGCTTCTGGGGATAGCGTGCTCGGGGGTCCTTCGGGGCAATCCCGGCTGTGTGCCATGTGCGGGGTATCCCCTGTGAGTAACAGTGTCACGGTGTGCGTGCCATGCGCCCAAGGTATCATTGCGGCCCAGGCTGGGCAGCCCACTTCTCTTCCCAGCTCTGCACTCCCTTCGGCATCGCCTAGCGCCCCCCCCCCCCCCCCCCGCGCCTGCATTTAGCCCCCAGTGAGGGGGATACTAGCAGGGGGTCACAATCTGATCTGGCACTGCGTGTGGCCAGCATTGAAAGGCAGCTTGCCAGGCCTGTTCCACGTAAGACCTCTGGCAAGAAGCGGCACCTGGCTCCCGTGACATCCCTCTTTCCTGAGGAGGATGAGGATCTGATACTTTTGTTGGCCTTTACCCCCTAGAGGAAGGAGCGGGAACTCTTTCAGGACTCTGACTCCTCTGGGGACCAGCAGGAGGGGTACGACAGTGACCATGGGTCTGCGTCTGGGGAGGACTCATGGTTCCCTGAGGACACTGATAACCTGTTAGCTCACATTTTTGAAATCTTGCACATTGTCCCCCCTGAGGTGGCTAAGAGGAAGCAGGGTGAGCTCTTTCGTCCTGATAAACAGCGTCTGGAGTTCACTGAGCAGAGCCATTTCACTAATATGGTGCTCAAGGAATGGGAACGTCCTAGTAGATTGCCCGCGGTGCCCAAAGGGATGGGAAAGGAGGTATCCCTTTCCTGCTGACCTGGTCAAGCGATGGTGTTGTCCCCCTGAGGTGGACGCTCCCGTTCTAGGGCTGGCCAACACCTCGGTCATGCCTTCACCTGACACTACTACACTGCGGGACAGCGAGGACCAGTGTATGGATCAGCTGGCCTGCCATGTCTTTACATTTGTGGGGGCTGGGCTGCGTCCGGTCTGCGCCGCTGCCAATTACAGCTATTACTCTTAAGAAACAGCGCAAGCGTCTCCTGGAGGGCGCTACGGCTGGTAGGAGGAGGGAGGATTATAGGGCCCTCTTGCTTTGCTCTGATTTTGTTGCCTTTGCCCTTACTGCCATGGATGATGCGGTACTGCTGAGTGGTAGGGCCTCTGCCCTCTTGGTGGCTATGCGCCGCTCTGTTTGGTTGCGTCAGTGGGCGGCTGCTGGTGCCGCTAAGAAGGCTCTCACTGGGCTCCCCTTCACCGGGCTGCGGCTCTTTGGGGAGCGTCTGGATGTTCTAGCCAAGGATGGTAGGCTGCCTCAGTGTAGGAGGCAGCCTCTGCCCTTTCGGAGGCCCTCCTCTTTCCTCCCCTCTTTTTGTGCTTCGAGGGGAGGTCGTGGCTCCCTCTTTTTGGGGTACGTGCAGAGATTCTTGGGGCCGTGGCAGATCCCGTGGTCGCCCCGGTCTCTCATGGGACCCCAAGCCCCCTCAGGCATGAGGAGGCGCCCTCACCCATTCAGGTGGGGGGACGGCTTCGGCTCTTTGCTCACGTCTGGAGGCTACGAGTCTCAGACCGGTGGATTCAGGAGGTGGTGACCTCCGGTTAGTTTGCAGCCTGGCTGCCCCCCAAGATTCATCAGATCCTTGATGTCTCAAAACCCTCTGTGAGCTCAGGGCTTGCGCCTTGCGGTTCAACGTCTGTTGGAGTCAGGAGTCATTTGCCCGATGCCTTCCCAGGATCTTCACGTGCCGATCTTTCCAGGTCATCAGAGATTCCTGAGGTTCGCTCTAGAGGATCAGCATTTCCAGTTTGTGGCTTTACCGTTCGGTATCACCTCGGCCCCTCGGGTGTTCACCAAGGTGCTGGCAGGCGTGATGGCTCTGCTGCGGAATCGGGGCATTTGCATCCTTCCTTACCTGGACGACATTCTGATTGCGTCTCAGTCTCCATCAGGCCGAGACTGATACTCTGGTGGTGACCTCCACTCGAGTCCTTTGGCTGGGTGATCAACTACCCCAAGTCTTCTCTGTCTTTTAGTGAGGTCCTTTCTGGGCATGACTCTGGATACCTCTCAGGTCAAGGTGTTCCTTCCTCAGCAGAAGGTGGAGGACCTTCAGAAGCAGGCACAGACTCTGCTCTTGTGTCCCCATCCCTCCATCTGGCAGGGGATGCAGTTGGTGGGTCTGATGGTGTCTTGCTTCGAGGCAGTTCCCTTTGCTCAGTTTCACATGAGACCTCTTCAGTTGCACCTCTTGTCAGTTTGGGATCAGGAATTTGCTCTGTCCCCCCTGGCCAGACAGTCCCTCTCATGGTGGCTGGACTCAAGGAACCTTCTAGTGGGCAGGACCTTTCTGCCCCTGTGCTGGGAGACTGTCACCACAGTCTGACCGATTGGGGGGCTTTTGGAAGTCTCTGAAGTTCCAGGGTTGGTGGGGCCCCCAGGAGGCCCATGCTCCCATCAATGTCCTGGAACTGAGGGTGATCAGGTTGGTTCTGTCTCAGCTGACCACACACCTTCGGGGTCGGGCTGTTCAGATCCGCTCGGACAAACAGACGGCGGTTGCCTACATCAATCATCAGGGAGGGGCTCTGAGCAAGCGAGCCCTCAAGGAAGTGTCCCTGATACTGTCTTGGGCGGAAGAGAATGTTCCCTGCATCTCGGCGGTTTACATTCCGGGGGTGGAGAACCTGGAGGCAGACTCCCTGAGCAGAGGGACGTCTCGGCTGGGGGAATGGTCCCTCAGCAACAGGGTATTTCACTCCCTGTGCCACCGCTGGGGTCAGCCGGATGTGGACCTGTTTGCATCCCGCCACAATCACAAGCTTCCCAGGTTTGTCTCCCTGTCACAGGACCCTCTGGCCTTCGCCGCGGATGCGCTACCAATGCCTTGGACGGAGTTTCAGCTCCTCTGTGTTCCCTCCCCTTCCTCTGCTGGGCAGGGTGCTGTGCAAGATAGCCCAGGAAGGGGTACCAGCCATTCTGGTGGCCCCCTATTGGCCAAGGAGGGTGTGGTTCGCAGACGTTGTGCGGTTGGCAGTAGATCAGTATGCCCTGCCCAAGGATCCAGATCTGCTCACTCAGGGACAGCTGTGCCATCCCAATTTACAAACGCTGGCTTTAACGGCTTGGCTGCTGAAACCTCCATCTTGATGGATAAGGGGTTGCCGGCCTCTGTTGTTGATACCATGATTAGGGCTAGGAAGAAGTCCTCGTCTTTTATCTACTACAGGATCTGGCATGCTTACATTGCCTGGTGTGAGTCCAAGTATCTTCCTTGTCGGGTGTTATCTATTCCCAGGATTCTGGAATTTTTACATGGTTTGGATTCCGGCCTTCAACTTAGTACCCTCAAGGTGTCAGCTCTGGCTATTTTTTTCCAAAGATCCTTTGCCAATCACCGGCTGGTTAAGACTTTTTCCAGGGAGTTACTCATGTGCGTCCACCACGTAAACCTATGCTGCCATTTGGGACTTAAATCTGGTGTTGTCTGCTCTGCAGAGTCCTCCTTTTGAGCCTATCCGTGAGGCTGCTTTGCCCATTCTGACTCTTAAGGTGGCCTTTTTGGTGGCTATTACTTCGGTCAGGCGAGTTTCTGAGCTGGCGGCGCTCTCCATCAGGATAAGGTGGTGTTTTGGCGTAAGCCGGATTTCTTGCCTAAGGTTGTGTCTGCCTTCATCTCAATCAGGACATTGTTTTGCCTTCCTTGTGTCCTAACCCTGCTAATTCCAAGGAGCGGACCCTTCATTCTCTGGATGTTGTCAGGGCTTAGGGTTACGTTTTATTCGGTTGCTACTGAGTCTTTCAGGAAATCTGATGCTCTTTTTGTTCTTCCTGCTGGACCTAGGAAGGGTTTGCCTCCGGCTAAATCTACTATCAGCAAGTGGATCTGTCAGGCGGTGGAGCAAGCCTATTCTGACAAGGGGAAGGTTCCTCCTTTTTAGGATTACTGCTCATTCTACTCGTGCTGTTGGTGCTTCTTGGGCTTTTCAGCACCAGGCTTCTGTTGAACAAGTTTGTAAGGCCGCTACTTGGTCTTCTGTTCATACTTTTTCCAAGTTTTACAAGGTTGATGTTAGGGCTGCTCTGACTTTTTGGGGATCCCACCCTACCTTACGGACACTGCTATTGAATGTCCCAAGTGTAATGAATATTCTGGAACAAGACGTGCTGTATAATTCGAATAATACAATTCTGTTATTACTCACCTGTAGAATTGGTATTATACGTATACAGCATGTCCTGTTCCACCCCGCCCTTGTTATCATTATTCTTAGTTATCATTATTCTTAGTTATCTCTTTATGGTGATTGTTCTTATGTTCAATATTTGATAATGGTTATAGTTCTCCCGGCTTCATTTAACGGCTTTTCAATACTGGGGAATTTGTGGGAGGTCCCTGGTATATATGGGGCCGGGAGGAGCCACTCTTCTGTCTCTGCAGTCCAGCGCCATCTTGAGGATGTATTACCTAAGTGTAATGAATATTCTGGAACAGGACGTGCTGTATATGTTTAATACCAATTCTACAGGTGAGTAATCACAGAATTTTATTTTTGGACCATGAGCGGGCGGTTGCTCCTGACCCTAGTCCTGCGTCACCACCGGCCTCTCCGGATCCTCCGCTGCTGCAATTAGCCCCTAATGAAGGGGGAGCCAGCAAAGGGACACACTCTGATTTGGCACAGAGGCTGGCTAGCCTCCAGAAACAGATCTTGTTGGCAGCCCCTAAAAAGGCCTTGAGTAAGCAGCGGCATTTGGAGCCGGTTTACTCGGATGATGATTTTTATGATTCTTTGGGCTCTGCGGAGGAAGGTGAGTCGCCAGATGACCCACTCTCAATAGGTGAGTTGCTCTCCACCGGAGACTACAGCATCTCTGGCTCCTCCTCGGTTGAGGATTCCTTCCTTCCGGATGATACGGAAAGTTTGCTTTCTTCAGTTTTTGATAACTTGCAGATTGTTCTTCCCAGGATGGCTAAGAGGAAAAGGGCTGATTTGTTTCGGCCTGAAAGACAGCGGTGGGTTTTTCCCGAGCAGACGCACTTTTCTAATGATACTTAAGGAATGGGAGAGGCCCAACAAGCTACAGTCTGTTCCTAAGGGCCTTGATAGGCGGTATCCTTTCCCTGCTGAGTTGATCCGGTTATGGTCTCACCCTCCCGAGGTGGACCCTCCGGTTTCAGGTCTGTCCAACACGGTTATGCCGTCAACATGATCCTGCAGACAAACGCATGGATCAGTTGGCTTGCCATGCTTTTACCTTCCTTGGTGCCCTCTTACAGCCTGCGTGTGCCACGGTAATTGTTTTCCTAGCCACCAGGAGAAAGGTAAAACACCTTGTGGCTAAGGCTAAATCTTGCAAACGGGCGGAGGAGTTTAAGGAGCTCGGGGCCTGTTTGGATTTCATCGGCTTTGTTATTACTGCCATGGATGATGTGGTCAGGCTTGGTGCCAGAATTTCGGCCTTGCTTGTAGCATTACGCCGTTTGCTGTGGTTGAAGCAGTGGTCGGCCGGTGCGGCCGCCAAAAAGTCCCTCACAAGTTTGCCCTTTGTGGGGGGTCGGCTGTTTGGGGAGCGACTGGACCTTTTGGTCAAGGATGGTAAGCTCCCTCAGAGAAGAAAGTCTACTCGGCCCTGTTGGCAACCCTCTTCTTACCGGCCCTTTCGGGGGAGAAAGAGGTTCTTCATTCTCCGGTGCCGGCAGAGATACCTGGGGCAGAGGTAGGTCCCGCAGCCGGCCGATCTTGGACCTAAAGGGTCTCAACAAATTTATCAAGGTCAGACATTTCCGCATGGAGACATTGCGGTCGGCGGTGAGATCGCTTCGGCCCGGTGACTTTGACTATGGTGGACATCAGGGACGCGTATCTGCACATCCCGATTTTTCAGGGGCATCAAAAGTTTTTGAGGTTTGCATTGGAGGGTCAGCATTTCCAGTTGTGGCACTTCCTTTCGGCATATCCTCAGCTCCCCGAGTGTTCCCCAAGGTTCTGGCGGGCATCATGGCCATCCTGAGGCGTCAGGGTGTTCGTGTATTACCCTATCTAGACGACCTTCTGATCTCGGCCCGGTCCCTTCAGGAGACCGAGAGCGACACCCGGACTGTACTGTCAACCCTGGAAGCCTTCGGTTGGGTGATCTACTACCCCAAGTATATCATGCCTTCAACAGTGAGATCCCAGGCAATCCTCCTCCAAAAGAATCTGTTGCAGTAGTTTGTCCAACTTACCATAAAAAATAACTTTTATTTTATCCAGTTAAAAACGGCCCTTATGTGGAAACTTCAAAACGTGACAAAACAAATGGCCCAGTCTCAGCAAGAAGGCAAAGCACCTGTGACGTGTTTCAAGCCATACCGGCTCTTAATCATACATAGTCACGTTTTGAAGTTTCCACATAAGGGCTGTTTTTAACTGGATAAAATAAGTTATTTTTTATGGTAAGCTGGACAAACTACTGCAACAAATCTTTCCTGGGGATGACTCTAGACACCGGTCAAGTCAAGGTTCTTCTGCCGAAGCAGAAAGTCTTGGGACTCCAGACGCAAGTACAGGCCTTGCTGGCTTGTCAACAGCCGTCGGTGCATCTAGGATGAGATTGGTGGGCCTAATGGTGGCTTGCTTCGAGGCAGTGCCCTTTGCCCAATTCCACGAGACCTCTACAGCTGAACCTGACCAGCTGAGATAGGTCGCCAGGAATCCCTGGACCAAGTATTTGTGCTGTCCCCCCCCCCCCCCCCCCCGGCCAGGCAATCCCTCTTGTGGTGGTTGGATCCTTGACATCTGCTGGTAGGCAAGTCCTTTCGGACTCTCCAATGGGAGATAGTTACCACGGATGCCAGTCTTACAGGCTGGGGAGGCATTTGGCAGACCCAGAAGATCCAAGGTCAGTGGGGTCCGAAGGAAAACCGGTTGCCCATAAATCTCTTGGAACTGAGAGCAATTTGGTTGGCTCTACCACGTCTGCCATGCGGTTCAGGTGTGCTCGGACAATCAGAAAGCCGTAGCCTACATCAACCACCAGGGCGGTACTTGGAGCATGAGATCCCTCAAGGAGGTAAGTCGGATTCTGAATTGGGCAGAGGAGAATGTCCCCTGCATCTCGGCAGTTTACATCCAGGGGGTGGAGAACCAGGAGGCACACTCCCTGAGCAGGAGCTTCTTGCGCCTGGGGGAATGGTCCCTCAGCAGGAAGACCTTTCAGGCTCCACTGGGGTCAACCGGACGTGAATTTATTTTGCGTCCAGAGACAATCACAAGCTTCCAAGGTTCGTGTCTCTTTCAAGAGACCCTCTGGCCATAGCAACAGACGCTCTGTTGATCCCTTGGACAGAGTTCAACCTTCTGTATGCATTCCCTCTGTTTCCGCTCCTGGGCAGAGTGCTGCGCAAGATAGCCCAGGAGGGGGTGCCAGACATCCTGGTGGCTCCTCGGCTAAGGAGGAGTTGGTTTGCGGACAGTACAGATGTCAATAGATTACTACATCATGCCCGATGACCCAGAGCTTTTCACACGGGTCGCTGCGGCACCCGAATTTACAGACTCTGGCTTTGACGGCCTGGCTATTGAAACCTCCATCCTGACGGAGAAGGGTTTATCGGCCACGGTTGTGCATACCATGATACAGGCACGAAAGAAGTCTTCTTCCATGATATACTACAGAGTTTGGCGGGCCTATATCGCTTGGTGTGAGGCCAGGAACCTTCCTTGCCTGAGACATTCTGTTTCTAGAGTCCTTGAGTTTCTACAAAACGGTCTAGACTTGGGCCTCCAGCTGAGCACCCTCAAGGGTCAGGTCTCGGCCTTATCCATTTTTTTCCTAGAGGTCCATTGCCAATCATAGATTGATCATGTCATGCCACTCATGTCCGTCCACCGCGTAAATTAGTCTTACCGGTATGGGCTCTCCAGGATGCCCCCTTCGAGCCAATGAATGACGCTACTTTGACTATGCTGACACTCAAGTGTTTTTTCCGGTGGCGATCACCTTGGTGCGTCGCGTATCAGAGCTGGCCGCACTATGTATGAAGCCACCCTATTTTGAGATGCACAGAGATAAGGTGTTTTTTTGTTTTAAGCCGGATTTTTTTACCTAAGGTTGTTTCTCCTTTTCACCTTAAGGAGGAAGTAGTCTTACCTACCTTGTGTCCAGCACCGGCTAATCCTAAAGAACGGACCCTCCATGCCTTGGATGTGGTCAGAGCCATAAGGTATTACCTGGCTGAGACTGAATCCTTCAGGAGATCGGATTTGCTGTTTGTCCTAACAGAAGGCTCTAGGAAAGGTTTGCCACCAGCCAAGTCCACTCTCAGTAAGTGGATCAGACAGGCGGTGGTGCAAGCCTATTCTGCCAGGGGGAAAGAACTCCCTTATCAGATCACAGCTCATTCTACCAGAGCTATTGGTGCCTCTTGGGCTTTTCAGCACCAGGCCTCGGTGGAACAAGTTTGCAAGGCCGCTACTTGGTCTTCAGTTCATACAAAGTGTTACAAGGTAGCTGTCAGGGTCTCAGCTTTTTGGCCGAAAGGTGCTTCAGGCGGTAGTGAAATGAACTACCTGCTGTTCCGCACTGGGGATCCTGCCCATATGGACACTGCTTTTGGATGTCCCAATCGTGAGGATATCGGGACGGCCTGGAATGGATTGGAAAGAGGCAATTCTGTGAGACTCACCTGTAGAATTGCTTTTGTTTCCGATCCATTCCAGCCCGTCCAACCCGCCCTTGAGGTTTATTACGTCCTGCATGCCTGTTATGGTGATTGAACCATTTTTGCTCATAGGACATTAGTTATACAATTTTTAGATTACGTTTTTGATTCAAGAGAGTACAAGCGGAGGCTATGTGAAGTAACATGGTCTCCTATTTTTGTTGGATCTTCCGGCCTGCGTCTTCTATTGAGTACTGCTTTTAAATTACTGGAGCTGGGTTGAGAGGCAGCTGCCTTTATAGGGGGCCGGGAGGAGCTACATCTCTGATCTTGCAGCCAGTGCCCCCTAGGGGCGAGCTCCCAATCGTGAAGACTTCTGGACAGGCTGGAGTGGATCGGAAACAAAAGCAATTCTGCAGGTGAGTATCACAGAATTGCCTTTTCATTATTGCGGATGGTCTCCACATAGTTTATTCTATGGACATTTCTATAGTCAGTTATGCTGCCATCTTTGGACGTTTTTGGTATTGCACTTGTTTCATGTTCCTCAGAGCTATGACTCATTTCCCTTTGTCTAAACCACTCCCATGTTCTCCAGTAAGCATTTCCTGTATCATTATTGATTGTCTTTCTGCCTTATCAGACACATATTCTGCATGCTACTCTAATGAAAGCATCATCTTCTGACAGCACAATACTGAAATCCATTCATTCTGCTGTATCCCATTGTTTGATGGACAGAATAAAGCGGCTTTGTGGATGACACACAGTATTCATCTGCAGCATTTTCTCTACTTACACAGGCCAGGCATAGAGGTCTGACAAGGGACAGATCGCTATACAACCATCTGAGTCACAATCGTTCCTCTTGTAGAAGTGTTTCCAGCCGGACCACAGGAAATGCTTCTGAGTCTGAACCTGAGCTATCTGATAAAGATCGTCCGCAGCATTTTCTCTACTTACACAGGCCAGGCATAGAGGTCTTGCGAAGGATAAATCGCTATACAACCATCTGAGTCACAATCGTTCCTCTTGTAGGAAGTTGTGTTTCCAGCCGGACAACAGGAAATGCTTCCAGCTTCTAAGGTGAACACGTGCTGATTGCAGCTTATCAGGACAGGACGCGCCCCCGCTCAACTGCTTATTCAACCGCAGACATCGGCTCCTCCTGGACATTTCCCCACCTAGGAGCCAACCAACCAATCAGCAAGTAGAAGTGTGCGCATCGGCGCCATGAGGTTATCAGTGCAGGTGGTGAAAGACTAGACGCAGTGCTGTCACCTGACCCAGGGGCAGAGCTGGGGGGGGGGGGGTGTATGTGGCCCGGGTGCAGCAGTCTCTGTCCGAGCGGGAGCCCGAGTCAGTGTCTGTCTCTCTGTCCGAGCGGGAGCCCGAGTCCGTGTCTGTCTCTGTCCGAGCGGGAGCCCCTGTCTGTCGCTCTGTCCGAGCGGGAGCCCGTGTCTGTCGCTCTGTCCGAGCGGGAGCCCGTGTCTGTCGCTCTGTCCGAGCGGGAGCCCGTGTCTGTCGCTCTGTCCGAGCGGGAGCCCGAGTCCGTGTCTGTCGCTCTGTCCGAGCGGGAGCCCGAGTCCGTGTCTGTCTCTCTGTCCGAGCGGGAGCCCGAGTCCGTGTCTGTCTCTCTGTCCGAGCGGGAGCCCGAGTCCGTGTCTGTCTCTCTGTCCGAGCGGGAGCCCGAGTCCGTGTCTGTCTCTCTGTCCGAGCGGGAGCCCGAGTCCGTGTCTGTCGCTCTGTCCGAGCGGGAGCCCGAGTCCGTGTCTGTCGCTCTGTCCGAGCGGGAGCCCGTGTCTGTCGCTCTGTCCGAGCGGGAGCCCGTGTCTGTCGCTCTGTCCGAGCGGGAGCCCGTGTCTGTCGCTCTGTCCGAGCGGGAGCCCGTGTCTGTCGCTCTGTCCGAGCGGGAGCCCGAGTCCGTGTCTGTCGCTCTGTCCGAGCGGGAGCCCGAGTCCGTGTCTGTCTCTCTGTCCGAGCGGGAGCCCGAGTCCGTGTCTGTCTCTCTGTCCGAGCGGGAGCCCGAGTCCGTGTCTGTCTCTCTGTCCGAGCGGGAGCCCGAGTCCGTGTCTGTCTCTCTGTCCGAGCGGGAGCCCGAGTCCGTGTCTGTCTCTCTGTCCGAGCGGGAGCCCGTGTCCGTCTCTCTGTCCGAGCGGGAGCCCGTGTCCGTCTCTCTGTCCGAGCGGGAGCCCGTGTCCGTCTCTCTGTCCGAGCGGGAGCCCGTGTCCGTCTCTCTGTCCGAGCGGGAGCCCGAGTCCGTGTCTCTGTCCGAGCGGGAGCCCGTGTCCGTCTCTCTGTCCGAGCGGGAGCCCGTGTCCGTCTCTCTGTCCGAGCGGGAGCCCGTGTCCGTCTCTCTGTCCGAGCGGGAGCCCGTGTCCGTCTCTCTGTCCGAGCGGGAGCCCGTGTCCGTCTCTCTGTCCGAGCGGGAGCCCGTGTCCGTCTCTCTGTCCGAGCGGGAGCCCGTGTCCGTCTCTCTGTCCGAGCGGGAGCCCGTGTCCGTCTCTCTGTCCGAGCGGGAGCCCGTGTCCGTCTCTCTGTCCGAGCGGGAGCCCGTGTCCGTCTCTCTGTCCGAGCGGGAGCCCGTGTCCGTCTCTCTGTCCGAGCGGGAGCCCGTGTCCGTCTCTCTGTCCGAGCGGGAGCCCGTGTCCGTCTCTCTGTCCGAGCGGGAGCCCGTGTCCGTCTCTCTGTCCGAGCGGGAGCCCGTGTCCGTCTCTCTGTCCGAGCGGGAGCCCGTGTCCGTCTCTCTGTCCGAGCGGGAGCCCGTGTCCGTCTCTCTGTCCGAGCGGGAGTCCGTGTCCGAGCGGGAGCCCGAGTCCGCGTCTGTCTGTCTGAGAGGGAACTCGGAGTCTGTGTCTGAACCGGTGGAGACCCCCTTTGCAGGGCCAGTGGTGGAGGCCCCGGGGCTCCCCCCTCATGATCCGGCCCGGACCCATTGTAAAGACTTCCCGAGTGAGTAGAAACAGGAAATTCAGGACATGTTCCATAAGGTTTCCTGCAGTCACACTGTGGGAGGAGCCACCAGGGAGGAGGGACCTTCCAGTCCAATGTGACCCTCCCAAAAATAGGAAGATATAATGTACAATGAGAGAAATAATATAAACGCAATGCTCCATGTGCAATATAATAAGCGCCCAGCAGAGGCGCCCCCCCGGCGCACATGCCCGGGCTGTGAAAAGGTGGTCAGCAGCATGAGAGCAGGTAATAGGTAAGTGAGGCGTCTTGTGCCCCCTGATCTGAGGTCTGTGCTGCTGCCCCTCTCCTCACAATATAAAGGGTGGCGATAAAAGCGCAGGGGGCGGAGCTCATGTCACTGTCACAGCTCTAGTTCCCGCCAATACCCTGGCTACTTACCTGAGACGCGCTCACCTGTCCTCCGCAGGCTCGCAGAAAGGGGCGGGGTCAGAGCTGTGACATCAGAGGGCATCATGCTAATGAGGGAGTGCTCAGCCTATGGGAGGTTCCGGCTGGGGTCACATGACTTATGCATTACAGAGCAGGCAGGGCACATCTGTCACATCTAGATTTTATTGGCAGCAGGTTAGGGCCACGCCCCCACGAGGCTCCACCAATGGTAGAGCAGCAACGCCACGCCTTCATTTTCCTCTGCCACCCTCACAGTGCGCGCTCCTTCAGCTTGCTGAGCAGAACCTCATTCTTGCGGCATTCCTAAAAATAGACAGACGGTCAGCGCTCAAAGCTCAGGGGGAGGAGCATATACAGGGGGAGGAGCATATACAGGGGGAGGAGCATATACAGGGGGGAGGCGCATGCACACAGGGTGGGGGCGGAGCATACACAGAGTGGGGGCGGGGCATACACAGAGTGGGGGCGGGGCATACACACCAGGGGCGGAGCATACACACCAGGGGCGGAGCATACACACCAGGGGCGGGGCATACACACCAGGGGCGGGGCATACACACCAGGGGCGGGGCATACACACCAGGGGCGGAGCTCACCTCTTTAAACTCTTTGACGATCTTGAAGTAGAGTCGCTGCTTGTCCAGCAAATCCAGATATTGGTCATTGAGCTGATCGCGTCTCATCTTATTCTCCTGCTTCTTCTTCTCCATCTGCCAAACACACAAGTCACCGCCCACCCAGCGAGACTCCAGCCAGCAGGACCCCGCCCACAGCAACTCATTCAACCCATTTAGTGTCACCGCCCACCCAGCGAGACTCCGCCCAGCCACCGGGACCCCGCCCACAGCAACTCATTCTACCCACTCAGTGTCACTGCCCACCCAGTGTGACACCTCCCACCAGTGACACCTCCCACCCATAAAGAATGACACCTCCCACCCAGTGACCCCACCCACAGCAACCACTTCCACAAATTACTCTGCCCGCCCAGCAACTCCGCCCACAGTGAACGCTTCCACCAAGAATGACCCTGCCCACCCAGTGACTCCGCCCACAGAGCCCCTCCCCCTCATTACCTTATTCCTGTTCTGCCGAATTCCGTCCACAATCTGCTCCATCTGCCGCAGGAACTGCTCCCGGGTCCCCGACGACGCCATCGCTCTGAGGGGTCAGCAACAACAAGCTCCATCAAGTCCGTCTTAGCCCCTCCCACCCCCGTATCATGTGATTGGCTGCCATATTGCCCCTCCCCCCCATCCCAATATACTCACTGCAGGAAATTGTCATGAATGGAATTCAGCAAATTCACCTTAAAAACAAAAGAAAAATCCCTGTTAGTCTTAAGTAACGAGTCCTTCAGGATGGCTCCTCCCCCTGGACGGGAAACACAAACTGGGACAAGATTAAAAGCCCCGCCCCTTCCTCCCAATCCTCAGTGATGACCGGAAACCGAAGGACCATCAGGGGGAGAGTAGCTAAGGACTCCCTTCCCAGTAATACTATCATCATCCATGGGGAGGATAATCGAGTAATATATGTGAAGGGCGGGATACGGATTGGAAGAAGAGTCCTTCAAAGGCCTGTTGGGAATATGACTGAAAAGTATTTCCTAGAAAAATTATTAGGAGACCATGTGACCACCCACCAGATCTACAAGGAAGGCCCGGATCTTTCTGCAAGATTCCCGGGCCGATCCATACCCTCAAAATCGGGATGCCCCACCGTGCGACACCCCCCAGGTCACCCCAGTGTATAATATCCGGCCCACAGGTCTGCCCCCTCCTGGTGACCGGAGGATATCACCCAACCATTAAGGCTTCAATCCAATGAGCAATAAAAGGGAATGTGGGAGGGGCCACCACAAGGGGCGGAGCCTCACCTCCTTCTCCAGATAAACCTTCTTATCATCCAGCGTGTTGTAGAGAGTGAAGAACTGCTTCGTCTCCTTGTGTGTGGCCGACACTAGAAGACAAAGAGGATGACGGGGCGTGAGAGGGCGAGAAGGGCGGCATGAGGGGGCGTGAGAGGCAGAGGAGGGCGACATGAGGGGGCGTGAGACGCAGAGGAGGGCGACATGAGGAGACGTGAGAGGCAGAGGAGGGCGACATGAGGAGACGTGAGAGGCAGAGGAGGGCGACATGAGGAGACGTGAGAGGCAGAGGAGGGCGACATGAGGAGACGTGAGAGGCCGAGGAGGGCGACATGAGGGGACGTGAGAGGGCGAGAAGGGCGGCATGAGGGGGCGTGAGAGGCAGAGGAGGGCGACATGAGGAGACGTGAGAGGCCGAGGAGGGCGACATGAGGGGACGTGAGAGGGCGAGAAGGGCGGCATGAGGGGGCGTGAGAGGCAGAGGAGGGCGACATGAGGGGGCGTGAGAGGGCGAGAAAGGCGACATGAGGGGACGTGAGAGGCAGAGGAGGGCGACATGAGGAGACGTGAGAGACAGAGGAGGGCGACATGAGGAGACGTGAGAGACAGAGGAGGGCGACATGAGGAGACGTGAGAGGCAGAGGAGGGCGACATGAGGAGACGTGAGAGGCAGAGGAGGGCGACATGAGGAGACGTGAGAGGCAGAGGAGGGCGACATGAGGAGACGTGAGAGGCAGAGGAGGGCGACATGAGGAGACGTGAGAGACAGAGGAGGGCGACATGAGGAGACGTGAGAGGCAGAGGAGGGCGACATGAGGGGACGTGAGAGGGCGAGAAGGGCGGCATGAGGAGGCGTGAGAGGCAGAGGAGGGCGACATGAGGGGACGTGAGAGGCAGAGGAGGGCGACATGAGGGGACGTGAGAGGGCGAGAAGGGCAGCATGAGGAGGCGTGAGAGGCAGAGGAGGGCGACATGAGGGGACGTGAGAGGGCGAGAAGGGCGGCATGAGGAGGCGTGAGAGGCAGAGGAGGGCGACATGAGGGGACGTGAGAGGGCGAGAAGGGCGGCATGAGGAGGCGTGAGAGGCAGAGGAGGGCGACATGAGGGGACCTGAGAGGCAGAGGAGGGCGACATGAGGGGACGTGAGAGACAGAGGAGGGCGACATGAGGAGACATTAGAGGCAGAGGAGGGCGACATGAGGGGGCGTGAGAGGCAGAGGAGGGCGACATGAGGAGACGTGAGAGGCAGAGGAGGGCGACATGAGGAGATGTGAGAGGCAGAGGAGGGCGACATGAGGAGATGTGAGAGGCAGAGGAGGGCGACATGAGAGGCAGAGGAGGGCGACATGAGGAGGCGTGAGAGACAGAGGAGGGCGACATGAGGAGACGTGAGAGACAGAGGAGGGCGACATGAGGAGACGTGAGAGACAGAGGAGGGCGACATGAGGAGACGTGAGAGACAGAGGAGGGCGACATGAGGAGACGTGAGAGGCAGAGGAGGGCGACATGAGGAGACGTGAGAGACAGAGGAGGGCGACATGAGGGGACGTGAGAGGCAGAGGAGGGCGACATGAGGGGACGTGAGAGGCAGAGGAGGGCGACATGAGGAGACGTGAGAGGCAGAGGAGGGCGACATGAGGGGACGTGAGAGGCAGAGGAGGGCGACATGAGGAGACGTGAGAGGCAGAGGAGGGCGACATGAGGAGACGTGAGAGGCAGAGGAGGGCGACATGAGGAGACGTGAGAGGCCGAGGAGGGCGGCATGAGGGGGCGTGAGAGGCAGAGGAGGGCGACATGAGGAGACGTGAGAGGCAGAGGAGGGCGACATGAGGGGACGTGAGAGGGCGAGAAGGGCGGCATGAGGGGGCGTGAGAGGCAGAGGAGGGCGACATGAGGAGACGTGAGAGGCAGAGGAGGGCGACATGAGGAGACGTGAGAGGCAGAGGAGGGCGACATGAGGAGACGTGAGAGGCAGAGGAGGGCGACATGAGGAGACGTGAGAGGCAGAGGAGGGCGACATGAGGAGACGTGAGAGGCAGAGGAGGGCGACATGAGGGGACATGAGAGACAGAGGAGGGCGACATGAGGAGACGTGAGAGGCAGAGGAGGGCGACATGAGGAGACGTGAGAGGCAGAGGAGGGCGACATGAGGAGACGTGAGAGGCCGAGGAGGGCGGCATGAGGGGGCGTGAGAGGCAGAGGAGGGCGACATGAGGAGACGTGAGAGGCCGAGGAGGGCGACATGAGGGGACGTGAGAGGGCGAGAAGGGCGGCATGAGGGGGCGTGAGAGGCAGAGGAGGGCGACATGAGGAGACGTGAGAGACAGAGGAGGGCGACATGAGGAGACGTGAGAGGCAGAGGAGGGCGACATGAGGAGACGTGAGAGGCAGAGGAGGGCGACATGAGGAGACGTGAGAGGCAGAGGAGGGCGACATGAGGAGACGTGAGAGGCAGAGGAGGGCGACATGAGGAGACGTGAGAGGCAGAGGAGGGCGACATGAGGAGACGTGAGAGGCAGAGGAGGGCGACATGAGGAGGCGTGAGAGGCAGAGGAGGGCGACATGAGGGGACGTGAGAGGCAGAGGAGGGCGACATGAGGAGACGTGAGAGGCAGAGGAGGGCGACATGAGGAGGCGTGAGAGGCAGAGGAGGGCGACATGAGGAGACGTGAGAGGCAGAGGAGGGCGACATGAGGAGACGTGAGAGGGCGAGGAGGGCGACATGAGGAGGCGTGAGAGGGCGAGGAGGGCGACATGAGGAGGCGTGAGAGGCAGAGGAGGGCGACATGAGGAGACGTGAGAGGCAGAGGAGGGCGACATGAGGAGACGTGAGAGGCCGAGGAGGGCGACATGAGAGGCAGAGGAGGGCGACATGAGGAGGCGTGAGAGGCCGAGGAGGGCGACATGAGAGGCAGAGGAGGGCGACATGAGGAGGCGTGAGAGGCAGAGGAGGGCGACATGAGGAGACGTGAGAGACAGAGGAGGGCGACATGAGGGGACCTGAGAGGCAGAGGAGGGCGACATGAGGGGACGTGAGAGACAGAGGAGGGCGACATGAGGGGACGTGAGAGGCAGAGGAGGGCGACATGAGGAGACGTGAGAGACAGAGGAGGGCGACATGAGGAGACGTGAGAGGCAGAGGAGGGCGACATGAGGAGACGTGAGAGGCAGAGGAGGGCGACATGAGGAGACGTGAGAGGCAGAGGAGGGCGACATGAGGAGACGTGAGAGGCAGAGGAGGGCGACATGAGGGGACGTGAGAGGCAGAGGAGGGCGACATGAGAGGCAGAGGAGGGCGACATGAGGGGAAGTGAGAGGCAGAGGAGGGCGACATGAGGAGGCGTGAGAGGCAGAGGAGGGCGACATGAGGAGACGTGAGAGGCAGAGGAGGGCGACATGAGGGGACGTGAGAGGCAGAGGAGGGCGACATGAGAGGCAGAGGAGGGCGACATGAGGAGGCGTGAGAGACAGAGGAGGGCGACATGAGGAGACGTGAGAGACAGAGGAGGGCGACATGAGGAGACGTGAGAGACAGAGGAGGGCGACATGAGGAGACGTGAGAGGCAGAGGAGGGCGACATGAGGAGACGTGAGAGGCCGAGGAGGGCGACATGAGAGGCAGAGGAGGGCGACATGAGGAGACGTGAGAGGCAGAGGAGGGCGACATGAGGAGACGTGAGAGGCAGAGGAGGGCGACATGAGGAGACGTGAGAGGCCGAGGAGGGCGACATGAGAGGCAGAGGAGGGCGACATGAGGAGGCGTGAGAGGCAGAGGAGGGCGACATGAGGAGACGTGAGAGGCAGAGGAGGGCGACATGAGGAGACGTGAGAGGCCGAGGAGGGCGGCATGAGGGGGCGTGAGAGGCAGAGGAGGGCGACATGAGGAGACGTGAGAGGGCGAGAAGGGCGACATGAGGGGACGTGAGAGGGCGAGAAGGGCGGCATGAGGGGGCGTGAGAGGCAGAGGAGGGCGACATGAGGAGACGTGAGAGGCAGAGGAGGGCGACATGAGAGGCAGAGGAGGGCGACATGAGGGGACCTGAGAGGCAGAGGAGGGCGACATGAGGAGACGTGAGAGGGCGAGGAGGGCGACATGAGGAGACGTGAGAGGGCGAGGAGGGCGACATGAGGAGACGTGAGAGGCAGAGGAGGGCGACATGAGGAGACGTGAGAGGCAGAGGAGGGCGACATGAGGAGACGTGAGAGGCAGAGGAGGGCGACATGAGGAGACGTGAGAGGGCGAGGAGGGCGACATGAGGAGGCGTGAGAGGCAGAGGAGGGCGACATGAGAGGCAGAGGAGGGCGACATGAGGAGGCGTGAGAGGCAGAGGAGGGCGACATGAGGGGACCTGAGAGGCAGAGGAGGGCGACATGAGGAGGCGTGAGAGGCAGAGGAGGGCGACATGAGGGGACCTGAGAGGCAGAGGAGGGCGACATGAGGGGACCTGAGAGGCAGAGGAGGGCGACATGAGGAGACGTGAGAGGCAGAGGAGGGCGACATGAGGAGACGTGAGAGGCAGAGGAGGGCGACATGAGGAGACGTGAGAGGGCGAGGAGGGCGACATGAGGGGGCGTGAGAGGCAGAGGAGGGCGACATGAGGAGACGTGAGAGGCAGAGGAGGGCGACATGAGGAGACGTGAGAGGCAGAGGAGGGCGACATGAGGGGAAGTGAGAGGCAGAGAAGGGCGACATGAGGGGACCTGAGAGGCAGAGGAGGGCGACATGAGGGGACCTGAGAGGCAGAGGAGGGCGACATGAGGGGACGTGAGAGACAGAGGAGGGCGACATGAGGGGACGTGAGAGGCAGAGGAGGCCGACATGAGGAGACGTGAGAGACAGAGGAGGGCGACATGAGGAGGCGTGAGAGACAGAGGAGGGCGACATGAGGGGACGTGAGAGGCAGAGGAGGGCGACATGAGGAGGCGTGAGAGGCAGAGGAGGCCGACATGAGGAGACGTGAGAGACAGAGGAGGGCGACATGAGGAGACGTGAGAGGCAGAGGAGGGCGACATGAGGGGACGTGAGAGGCAGAGGAGGGCGACATGAGGAGGCGTGAGAGACAGAGGAGGGCGACATGAGGAGACGTGAGAGGCAGAGGAGGGCGACATGAGGGGGTGTGAGAGGCAGAGGAGGGCGACATGAGGAGACGTGAGAGGCAGAGGAGGGCGACATGAGGAGACGTGAGAGACAGAGGAGGGCGACATGAGGAGACGTGAGAGGCAGAGGAGGGCGACATGAGGAGACGTGAGAGGCAGAGGAGGGCGACATGAGGAGACGTGAGAGGCAGAGGAGGGCGACATGAGGAGACGTGAGAGGCAGAGGAGGGCGACATGAGGGGACCTGAGAGGCAGAGGAGGGCGACATGAGGGGACGTGAGAGACAGAGGAGGGCGACATGAGGGGACGTGAGAGGCAGAGGAGGCCGACATGAGGAGACGTGAGAGACAGAGGAGGGCGACATGAGGAGACGTGAGAGGCAGAGGAGGGCGACATGAGGAGACGTGAGAGGCAGAGGAGGGCGACATGAGGGGACGTGAGAGGCAGAGGAGGGCGACATGAGAGGCAGAGGAGGGCGACATGAGGAGGCGTGAGAGACAGAGGAGGGCGACATGAGGAGACGTGAGAGACAGAGGAGGGCGACATGAGGAGACGTGAGAGACAGAGGAGGGCGACATGAGGAGACGTGAGAGACAGAGGAGGGCGACATGAGGGGACGTGAGAGACAGAGGAGGGCGACATGAGGAGACGTGAGAGGCAGAGGAGGGCGACATGAGAGGACGTGAGAGGCAGAGGAGGGCGACATGAGGAGGCGTGAGAGGCAGAGGAGGGCGACATGAGAGGCAGAGGAGGGCGACATGAGGAGACGTGAGAGGCAGAGGAGGGCGACATGAGGAGGCGTGAGAGGCAGAGGAGGGCGACATGAGGGGACCTGAGAGGCAGAGGAGGGCGACATGAGGAGACGTGAGAGGGCGAGGAGGGCGACATGAGGAGACGTGAGAGGCAGAGGAGGGCGACATGAGGAGACGTGAGAGGCAGAGGAGGGCGACATGAGGAGGCGTGAGAGGCAGAAAAGGGCGACATGAGAGGCAGAGGAGGGCGACATGAGGAGGCGTGAGAGGCAGAAAAGGGCGACATGAGAGGCAGAGGAGGGCGACATGAGGAGGCGTGAGAGGCAGAGGAGGGCGACATGAGGAGACGTGAGAGGCAGAGGAGGCGACATGAGGAGACGTGAGAGGCCGAGGAGGGCGACATGAGAGGCAGAGGAGGGCGACATGAGGAGACGTGAGAGGCAGAGGAGGGCGACATGAGGAGGCGTGAGAGGCAGAGGAGGGCGACATGAGGGGACCTGAGAGGCAGAGGAGGGCGACATGAGGAGACGTGAGAGGGCGAGGAGGGCGACATGAGGAGACGTGAGAGGCAGAGGAGGGCGACATGAGGAGACGTGAGAGGCAGAGGAGGGCGACATGAGGAGGCGTGAGAGGCAGAAAAGGGCGACATGAGAGGCAGAGGAGGGCGACATGAGGAGGCGTGAGAGGCAGAAAAGGGCGACATGAGAGGCAGAGGAGGGCGACATGAGGAGGCGTGAGAGGCAGAGGAGGGCGACATGAGGAGACGTGAGAGGCAGAGGAGGGCGACATGAGGAGGCGTGAGAGGCAGAGGAGGCGACATGAGGAGACGTGAGAGGCAGAGGAGGGCGACATGAGGAGACGTGAGAGGCAGAGGAGGCGACATGAGGAGACGTGAGAGGGCGAGGAGGGCGACATGAGGAGGCGTGAGAGGCAGAGGAGGGCGACATGAGGAGGCGTGAGAGGCAGAGGAGGGCGACATGAGGAGGCGTGAGAGGCAGAGGAGGGCGACATGAGGGGACCTGAGAGGCAGAGGAGGGCGACATGAGGAGACGTGAGAGGGCGAGGAGGGCGACATGAGGAGACGTGAGAGGGCGAGGAGGGCGACATGAGGAGGCGTGAGAGGCAGAAAAGGGCGACATGAGAGGCAGAGGAGGGCGACATGAGGAGGCGTGAGAGGCAGAGGAGGGCGACATGAGGAGACGTGAGAGGCCGAGGAGGGCGGCATGGGGGGGCGTGAGAGGCAGAGGAGGGCGACATGAGGAGACGTGAGAGGCAGAGGAGGGCGACATGAGGAGGCGTGAGAGGCAGAGGAGGGCGACATGAGGAGGCGTGAGAGGCAGAGGAGGGCGACATGAGGAGACGTGAGAGGCAGAGGAGGGCGACATGAGGAGACGTGAGAGGCAGAGGAGGGCGACATGAGGAGGGCGTGAGAGGCCGAGGAGGGCGGCATGGGGGGGCGTGAGAGGCAGAGGAGGGCGACATGAGGAGGCGTGAGAGGCAGAGGAGGGCGACATGAGGAGACGTGAGAGGCCGAGGAGGGCGACATGAGGGGACGTGAGAGGGCGAGAAGGGCGGCATGAGGGGGCGTGAGAGGCAGAGGAGGGCGACATGAGGAGACGTGAGAGGCAGAGGAGGGCGACATGAGGAGACGTGAGAGGCAGAGGAGGGCGACATGAGGAGACGTGAGAGGCAGAGGAGGGCGACATGAGGAGACGTGAGGCAGAGGAGGGCGACATGAGGAGACGTGAGAGACAGAGGAGGGCGACATGAGGAGACGTGAGGCAGAGGAGGGCGACATGAGGAGACGTGAGAGACAGAGGAGGGCGACATGAGGAGACGTGAGGCAGAGGAGGGCGACATGAGGAGACGTGAGAGGCAGAGGAGGGCGACATGAGGAGACGTGAGAGACAGAGGAGGGCGACATGAGGAGACGTGAGAGGCAGAGGAGGGCGACATGAGGGGGCGTGAGAGGCAGAGGAGGGCGACATGAGGAGACGTGAGAGGCAGAGGAGGGCGACATGAGGAGACGTGAGAGGCAGAGGAGGGCGACATGAGGGGACGTGAGAGGCAGAGGAGGGCGACATGAGGAGACGTGAGAGACAGAGGAGGGCGACATGAGGAGACGTGAGAGGCAGAGGAGGGCGACATGAGGGGGCGTGAGAGGCAGAGGAGGGCGACATGAGGAGACGTGAGAGGCAGAGGAGGGCGACATGAGGAGACGTGAGAGGCAGAGGAGGGCGACATGAGGAGACGTGAGAGGCAGAGGAGGGCGACATGAGGAGGCGTGAGAGACAGAGGAGGGCGACATGAGGGGACGTGAGAGGCAGAGAAGGGCGACATGAGGAGACGTGAGAGGCAGAGGAGGGCGACATGAGGAGACGTGAGAGGGCGAGGAGGGCGACATGAGGAGGCGTGAGAGGCAGAGGAGGGCGACATGAGGGGACGTGAGAGGCAGAGGAGGGCGACATGAGGAGACGTGAGAGGCAGAGGAGGGCGACATGAGGAGACGTGAGAGGCAGAGGAGGGCGACATGAGGAGACGTGAGAGGCAGAGGAGGGCGACATGAGGAGACGTGAGAGGCAGAGGAGGGCGACATGAGGGGAAGTGAGAGGCAGAGGAGGGCGACATGAGGAGACGTGAGAGGCAGAGGAGGGCGACATGAGGGGAAGTGAGAGGCAGAGGAGGGCGACATGAGGGGAAGTGAGAGGCAGAGGAGGGCGACATGAGGGGAAGTGAGAGGCAGAGGAGGGCGACATGAGGAGACGTGAGAGGCAGAGGAGGGCGACATGAGGGGAAGTGAGAGGCAGAGGAGGGCGACATGAGGAGGCGTGAGAGGCAGAGGAGGGCGACATGAGGGGACCTGAGAGGCAGAGGAGGGCGACATGAGGAGACGTGAGAGGCAGAGGAGGGCGACATGAGGAGACGTGAGAGGCAGAGGAGGGCGACATGAGGAGACGTGAGAGGCAGAGGAGGGCGACATGAGGAGACGTGAGAGGCAGAGGAGGGCGACATGAGGAGACGTGAGAGGCAGAGGAGGGCGACATGAGGAGACGTGAGAGGCAGAGGAGGGCGACATGAGGGGACGTGAGAGGCAGAGGAGGGCGACATGAGGAGGCGTGAGAGGCAGAGGAGGGCGACATGAGGGGACGTGAGAGGCAGAGGAGGGCGACATGAGGAGACGTGAGAGGCAGAGGAGGGCGACATGAGGAGACGTGAGAGGCAGAGGAGGGCGACATGAGGAGACGTGAGAGGCAGAGGAGGGCGACATGAGGGGACGTGAGAGGCAGAGGAGGGCGACATGAGGAGACGTGAGAGGCAGAGGAGGGCGACATGAGGAGGCGTGAGAGGCAGAGGAGGGCGACATGAGGAGACGTGAGAGGCAGAGGAGGGCGACATGAGGAGACGTGAGAGGCAGAGGAGGGCGACATGAGGGGACGTGAGAGGCAGAGGAGGGCGACATGAGGAGACGTGAGAGGCAGAGGAGGGCGACATGAGGAGACGTGAGAGGCAGAGGAGGGCGACATGAGGAGACGTGAGAGGCAGAGGAGGGCGACATGAGGGGACGTGAGAGGCAGAGGAGGGCGACATGAGGAGACGTGAGAGGCAGAGGAGGGCGACATGAGGAGGCGTGAGAGGCAGAGGAGGGCGACATGAGGAGACGTGAGAGGCAGAGGAGGGCGACATGAGGAGGCGTGAGAGGCAGAGGAGGGCGACATGAGGAGACGTGAGAGGAAGAGGAGGGCGACATGAGGAGACGTGAGAGGCAGAGGAGGGCGACATGAGGAGACGTGAGAGGCAGAGGAGGGCGACATGAGGAGACGTGAGAGGCAGAGGAGGGCGACATGAGGAGGCGTGAGAGGCAGAGGAGGGCGACATGAGGAGACGTGAGAGGAAGAGGAGGGCGACATGAGGAGACGTGAGAGGCAGAGGAGGGCGACATGAGGAGGCGTGAGAGGCAGAGGAGGGCGACATGAGGGGATGTGAGAGGCAGAGGAGGGCGACATGAGGAGACGTGAGAGGCAGAGGAGGGCGACATGAGGAGACGTGAGAGGCAGAGGAGGGCGACATGAGGAGACGTGAGAGGCAGAGGAGGGCGACATGAGGGGGCGTGAGAGGCATAGGAGGGCGACATGAGGAGACGTGAGAGGCAGAGGAGGGCGACATGAGGAGACGTGAGAGGCAGAGGAGGGCGTGAGAGGCAGAGGAGGGCGACATGAGGAGACGTGAGAGGCAGAGGAGGGCGACATGAGGAGACGTGAGAGGCAGAGGAGGGCGACATGAGGAGACGTGAGAGGCAGAGGAGGGCGATATGAGGAGACGTGAGAGACAGAGGAGGGGCGACATGAGGAGACGTGAGAGGCAGAGGAGGGCGAAATGAGGAGGGCGTGAGAGGCAGAGGAGGGCGACATGAGGAGACGTGAGAGGCAGAGGAGGGCGACATGAGGAGACGTGAGAGGCAGAGGAGGGCGACATGAGGGGAAGTGAGAGGCAGAGGAGGGCGACATGAGGGGACGTGAGAGGCAGAGGAGGGCGACATGAGAGGACGTGAGAGGCAGAGGAGGGCGACATGAGGGGACGTGAGAGGCAGAGGAGGGCGACATGAGGAGACGTGAGAGGCAGAGGAGGGCGACATGAGGGGGCGTGAGAGACAGAGGAGGGCGACATGAGGGGACGTGAGAGGCAGAGGAGGGCGACATGAGGAGACGTGAGAGGCAGAGGAGGGCGACATGAGGGGGCGTGAGAGGCAGAGGAGGGCGACATGAGGAGACGTGAGAGGCAGAGGAGGGCGACATGAGGAGACGTGAGAGGCAGAGGAGGGCGACATGAGAAGACGTGAGAGGCAGAGGAGGGCGACATGAGGAGACGTGAGAGGCAGAGGAGGGCGACATGAGGAGACGTGAGAGGCAGAGGAGGGCGACATGAGGAGACGTGAGAGGCAGAGGAGGGCGACATGAGAAGACGTGAGAGGCAGAGGAGGGCGACATGAGGAGACGTGAGAGGCAGAGGAGGGCGACATGAGGAGACGTGAGAGGCAGAGGAGGGCGACATGAGGAGACGTGAGAGGCAGAGGAGGGCGACATGAGGAGACGTGAGAGGCAGAGGAGGGCGTGAGAGGCAGAGGAGGGCGACATGAGGAGACGTGAGAGACAGAGGAGGGCGATATGAGGAGACGTGAGAGGCAGAGGAGGGCGACATGAGGGGACGTGAGAGGCAGAGGAGGGGCGACATGAGGAGACGTGAGAGGCAGAGGAGGGCGACATGAGGAGACGTGAGAGGCAGAGGAGGGCGAAATGAGGAGGGCGTGAGAGGCAGAGGAGGGCGACATGAGGAGACGTGAGAGGCAGAGGAGGGCGACATGAGGAGACGTGAGAGGCAGAGGAGGGCGACATGAGGAGACGTGAGAGGCAGAGGAGGGCGACATGAGGAGACGTGAGAGACAGAGGAGGGCGACATGAGGGGACCTGAGAGGCAGAGGAGGGCGACATGAGGGGACGTGAGAGACAGAGGAGGGCGACATGAGGAGACGTGAGAGGCAGAGGAGGGCGACATGAGGAGACGTGAGAGACAGAGGAGGGCGACATGAGGAGACGTGAGAGGCAGAGGAGGGCGACATGAGGAGACGTGAGAGGCAGAGGAGGGCGACATGAGGAGACGTGAGAGGCCGAGGAGGGCGACATGAGGAGACGTGAGAGGCAGAGGAGGGCGACATGAGGGGACGTGAGAGGCAGAGGAGGGCGACATGAGGGGACGTGAGAGGCAGAGGAGGGCGACATGAGAGGCAGAGGAGGGCGACATGAGGGGAAGTGAGAGGCAGAGGAGGGCGACATGAGGAGGCGTGAGAGGCAGAGGAGGGCGACATGAGGAGACGTGAGAGGCAGAGGAGGGCGACATGAGGGGACGTGAGAGGCAGAGGAGGGCGACATGAGAGGCAGAGGAGGGCGACATGAGGAGGCGTGAGAGACAGAGGAGGGCGACATGAGGAGACGTGAGAGACAGAGGAGGGCGACATGAGGAGACGTGAGAGACAGAGGAGGGCGACATGAGGAGACGTGAGAGGCAGAGGAGGGCGACATGAGGAGACGTGAGAGGCCGAGGAGGGCGACATGAGAGGCAGAGGAGGGCGACATGAGGAGACGTGAGAGGCAGAGGAGGGCGACATGAGGAGACGTGAGAGGCAGAGGAGGGCGACATGAGGAGACGTGAGAGGCCGAGGAGGGCGACATGAGAGGCAGAGGAGGGCGACATGAGGAGGCGTGAGAGGCCGAGGAGGGCGACATGAGAGGCAGAGGAGGGCGACATGAGGAGACGTGAGAGGCCGAGGAGGGCGACATGAGAGGCAGAGGAGGGCGACATGAGGAGGCGTGAGAGGCAGAGGAGGGCGACATGAGGAGACGTGAGAGGCAGAGGAGGGCGACATGAGGAGACGTGAGAGGCCGAGGAGGGCGGCATGAGGGGGCGTGAGAGGCAGAGGAGGGCGACATGAGGAGACGTGAGAGGGCGAGAAGGGCGACATGAGGGGACGTGAGAGGGCGAGAAGGGCGGCATGAGGGGGCGTGAGAGGCAGAGGAGGGCGACATGAGGAGACGTGAGAGGCAGAGGAGGGCGACATGAGGAGACGTGAGAGGCAGAGGAGGGCGACATGAGGAGACGTGAGAGGCAGAGGAGGGCGACATGAGGAGACGTGAGGCAGAGGAGGGCGACATGAGGAGACGTGAGAGACAGAGGAGGGCGACATGAGGAGACGTGAGGCAGAGGAGGGCGACATGAGGAGACGTGAGAGACAGAGGAGGGCGACATGAGGAGACGTGAGGCAGAGGAGGGCGACATGAGGAGACGTGAGAGACAGAGGAGGGCGACATGAGGAGACGTGAGAGACAGAGGAGGGCGACATGAGGAGACGTGAGAGACAGAGGAGGGCGACATGAGGAGACGTGAGAGGCAGAGGAGGGCGACATGAGGAGACGTGAGAGGCAGAGGAGGGCGACATGAGGGGGCGTGAGAGGCAGAGGAGGGCGACATGAGGAGACGTGAGAGGCAGAGGAGGGCGACATGAGGAGACGTGAGAGGCAGAGGAGGGCGACATGAGGAGACGTGAGAGGCAGAGGAGGGCGACATGAGGGGACGTGAGAGGCAGAGGAGGGCGACATGAGGAGACGTGAGAGGCAGAGGAGGGCGACATGAGGAGACGTGAGAGGCAGAGGAGGGCGACATGAGGAGACGTGAGAGGGCGAGGAGGGCGACATGAGGAGGCGTGAGAGGCAGAGGAGGGCGACATGAGGGGACGTGAGAGGGCGAGGAGGGCGACATGAGGAGGCGTGAGAGGCAGAGGAGGGCGACATGAGGAGGCGTGAGAGGCAGAGGAGGGCGACATGAGAGGCAGAGGAGGGCGACATGAGGGGACGTGAGAGGCAGAGGAGGGCGACATGAGGAGACGTGAGAGGGCGAGGAGGGCGACATGAGGAGGCGTGAGAGGCAGAGGAGGGCGACATGAGGGGACCTGAGAGGCAGAGGAGGGCGACATGAGGAGACGTGAGAGGGCGAGGAGGGCGACATGAGGAGACGTGAGAGGGCGAGGAGGGCGACATGAGGAGGCGTGAGAGGCAGAAAAGGGCGACATGAGAGGCAGAGGAGGGCGACATGAGAGGCAGAGGAGGGCGACATGAGGAGGCGTGAGAGGCAGAGGAGGGCGACATGAGGAGACGTGAGAGGCAGAGGAGGGCGACATGAGGAGGCGTGAGAGGCAGAGGAGGGCGACATGAGGAGACGTGAGAGGGCGAGGAGGGCGACATGAGGAGGCGTGAGAGGCAGAGGAGGGCGACATGAGGAGGCGTGAGAGGCAGAGGAGGGCGACATGAGAGGCAGAGGAGGGCGACATGAGGAGGCGTGAGAGGCAGAGGAGGGCGACATGAGGGGACCTGAGAGGCAGAGGAGGGCGACATGAGGAGACGTGAGAGGGCGAGGAGGGCGACATGAGGAGACGTGAGAGGGCGAGGAGGGCGACATGAGGAGGCGTGAGAGGCAGAAAAGGGCGACATGAGAGGCAGAGGAGGGCGACATGAGGAGGCGTGAGAGGCAGAGGAGGGCGACATGAGGAGACGTGAGAGGCAGAGGAGGGCGACATGAGGAGACGTGAGAGGGCGAGGAGGGCGACATGAGGAGGCGTGAGAGGGCGAGGAGGGCGACATGAGGAGGCGTGAGAGGCAGAGGAGGGCGACATGAGGAGGCGTGAGAGGCAGAGGAGGGCGACATGAGGAGACGTGAGAGGCAGAGGAGGGCGACATGAGGAGACGTGAGAGGCAGAGGAGGGCGACATGAGGAGACGTGAGAGGCAGAGGAGGGCGACATGAGGGGAAGTGAGAGGCAGAGGAGGGCGACATGAGGGGACCTGAGAGGCAGAGGAGGGCGACATGAGGGGACCTGAGAGGCAGAGGAGGGCGACATGAGGGGACGTGAGAGACAGAGGAGGGCGACATGAGGAGACGTGAGAGGCAGAGGAGGGCGACATGAGGGGACGTGAGAGGCAGAGGAGGGCGACATGAGGAGACGTGAGAGGCAGAGGAGGGCGACATGAGGAGACGTGAGAGGCAGAGGAGGGCGACATGAGGAGACGTGAGAGGCAGAGGAGGGCGACATGAGGAGACGTGAGAGGCAGAGGAGGGCGACATGAGGAGACGTGAGAGGCAGAGGAGGGCGACATGAGGAGACGTGAGAGGCAGAGGAGGGCGACATGAGGAGACGTGAGAGGCAGAGGAGGGCGACATGAGGAGACGTGAGAGGCAGAGGAGGGCGACATGAGGAGACGTGAGAGGCAGAGGAGGGCGACATGAGGAGACGTGAGAGACAGAGGAGGGCGACATGAGGAGACGTGAGAGGCAGAGGAGGGCGACATGAGGAGACGTGAGAGGCAGAGGAGGGCGACATGAGGGGACGTGAGAGGCAGAGGAGGGCGACATGAGGAGACGTGAGAGACAGAGGAGGGCGACATGAGGGGACGTGAGAGGCAGAGGAGGGCGACATGAGGAGACGTGAGAGGCAGAGGAGGGCGACATGAGGGGACGTGAGAGGCAGAGGAGGGCGACATGAGGAGACGTGAGAGGCAGAGGAGGCCGACATGAGGAGACGTGAGAGACAGAGGAGGGCGACATGAGGAGGCGTGAGAGGCAGAGGAGGGCGACATGAGGAGACGTGAGAGGCAGAGGAGGGCGACATGAGGAGACGTGAGAGGCAGAGGAGGGCGACATGAGGAGACGTGAGAGGCAGAGGAGGGCGACATGAGGAGACGTGAGAGGCAGAGGAGGGCGACATGAGGAGACGTGAGAGGCAGAGGAGGGCGACATGAGGGGACCTGAGAGGCAGAGGAGGGCGACATGAGGAGGCGTGAGAGGCAGAGGAGGGCGACATGAGGGGACGTGAGAGACAGAGGAGGGCGACATGAGGGGGCGTGAGAGGCAGAGGAGGGCGACATGAGGAGACGTGAGAGACAGAGGAGGGCGACATGAGGAGACGTGAGAGGCAGAGGAGGGCGACATGAGGAGACGTGAGAGGCAGAGGAGGGCGACATGAGGAGACGTGAGAGGCAGAGGAGGGCGACATGAGGAGACGTGAGAGGCAGAGGAGGGCGACATGAGGAGACGTGAGAGGCAGAGGAGGGCGACATGAGGGGACCTGAGAGGCAGAGGAGGGCGACATGAGGAGGCGTGAGAGGCAGAGGAGGGCGACATGAGGGGACGTGAGAGACAGAGGAGGGCGACATGAGGGGGCGTGAGAGGCAGAGGAGGGCGACATGAGGAGACGTGAGAGGCAGAGGAGGGCGACATGAGGAGACGTGAGAGGCAGAGGAGGGCGACATGAGGAGACGTGAGAGGCAGAGGAGGGCGACATGAGGAGACGTGAGAGGCAGAGGAGGGCGACATGAGGAGACGTGAGAGGCAGAGGAGGGCGACATGAGGGGACCTGAGAGGCAGAGGAGGGCGACATGAGGAGGCGTGAGAGGCAGAGGAGGGCGACATGAGGGGACGTGAGAGACAGAGGAGGGCGACATGAGGGGGCGTGAGAGGCAGAGGAGGGCGACATGAGGAGACGTGAGAGACAGAGGAGGGCGACATGAGGAGACGTGAGAGGCAGAGGAGGGCGACATGAGGAGACGTGAGAGGCAGAGGAGGGCGACATGAGGAGACGTGAGAGGCAGAGGAGGGCGACATGAGGGGACGTGAGAGGCAGAGGAGGGCGACATGAGAGGCAGAGGAGGGCGACATGAGGAGGCGTGAGAGACAGAGGAGGGCGACATGAGGAGACGTGAGAGACAGAGGAGGGCGACATGAGGAGACGTGAGAGACAGAGGAGGGCGACATGAGGGGACGTGAGAGACAGAGGAGGGCGACATGAGGAGACGTGAGAGGCAGAGGAGGGCGACATGAGGAGACGTGAGAGGCAGAGGAGGGCGACATGAGGGGACGTGAGAGGCAGAGGAGGGCGACATGAGAGGCAGAGGAGGGCGACATGAGGAGACGTGAGAGGCCGAGGAGGGCGACATGAGAGGCAGAGGAGGGCGACATGAGGAGACGTGAGAGGCAGAGGAGGGCGACATGAGGAGGCGTGAGAGGCAGAGGAGGGCGACATGAGGGGACCTGAGAGGCAGAGGAGGGCGACATGAGGAGACGTGAGAGGGCGAGGGGGGCGACATGAGGAGACGTGAGAGGCAGAGGAGGGCGACATGAGGGGACGTGAGAGACAGAGGAGGGCGACATGAGGAGACGTGAGAGGCAGAGGAGGGCGACATGAGGAGGCGTGAGAGGCAGAAAAGGGCGACATGAGAGGCAGAGGAGGGCGACATGAGGAGGCGTGAGAGGCAGAAAAGGGCGACATGAGAGGCAGAGGAGGGCGACATGAGGAGGCGTGAGAGGCAGAGGAGGGCGACATGAGGAGACGTGAGAGGCAGAGGAGGGCGACATGAGGAGGCGTGAGAGGCAGAGGAGGCGACATGAGGAGACGTGAGAGGCAGAGGAGGGCGACATGAGAGGACGTGAGAGGCAGAGGAGGGCGACATGAGGAGGCGTGAGAGGCAGAGGAGGGCGACATGAGGAGACGTGAGAGGCAGAGGAGGGCGACATGAGGAGACGTGAGAGGCAGAGGAGGGCGACATGAGGAGACGTGAGAGGCAGAGGAGGCGACATGAGGAGACGTGAGAGGGCGAGGAGGGCGACATGAGGAGGCGTGAGAGGCAGAGGAGGGCGACATGAGGAGGCGTGAGAGGCAGAGGAGGGCGACATGAGGAGGCGTGAGAGGCAGAGGAGGGCGACATGAGGGGACCTGAGAGGCAGAGGAGGGCGACATGAGGAGACGTGAGAGGGCGAGGAGGGCGACATGAGGAGACGTGAGAGGGCGAGGAGGGCGACATGAGGAGGCGTGAGAGGCAGAAAAGGGCGACATGAGAGGCAGAGGAGGGCGACATGAGGAGGCGTGAGAGGCAGAGGAGGGCGACATGAGGAGACGTGAGAGGCCGAGGAGGGCGGCATGGGGGGGCGTGAGAGGCAGAGGAGGGCGACATGAGGAGACGTGAGAGGCAGAGGAGGGCGACATGAGGAGGCGTGAGAGGCAGAGGAGGGCGACATGAGGAGGCGTGAGAGGCAGAGGAGGGCGACATGAGGAGACGTGAGAGGCCGAGGAGGGCGGCATGGGGGGGCGTGAGAGGCAGAGGAGGGCGACATGAGGAGGCGTGAGAGGCAGAGGAGGGCGACATGAGGAGACGTGAGAGGCCGAGGAGGGCGACATGAGGGGACGTGAGAGGGCGAGAAGGGCGGCATGAGGGGGCGTGAGAGGCAGAGGAGGGCGACATGAGGAGACGTGAGAGGCAGAGGAGGGCGACATGAGGAGACGTGAGAGGCAGAGGAGGGCGACATGAGGAGACGTGAGAGGCAGAGGAGGGCGACATGAGGAGACGTGAGGCAGAGGAGGGCGACATGAGGAGACGTGAGAGACAGAGGAGGGCGACATGAGGAGACGTGAGGCAGAGGAGGGCGACATGAGGAGACGTGAGAGACAGAGGAGGGAGACATGAGGAGACGTGAGGCAGAGGAGGGCGACATGAGGAGACGTGAGAGGCAGAGGAGGGCGACATGAGGAGACGTGAGAGACAGAGGAGGGCGACATGAGGGGGCGTGAGAGGCAGAGGAGGGCGACATGAGGGGGCGTGAGAGGCAGAGGAGGGCGACATGAGGGGGCGTGAGAGGCAGAGGAGGGCGACATGAGGAGACGTGAGAGGCAGAGGAGGGCGACATGAGGAGACGTGAGAGGCAGAGGAGGGCGACATGAGGGGACGTGAGAGGCAGAGGAGGGCGACATGAGGAGACGTGAGAGACAGAGGAGGGCGACATGAGGAGACGTGAGAGGCAGAGGAGGGCGACATGAGGGGGCGTGAGAGGCAGAGGAGGGCGACATGAGGAGACGTGAGAGGCAGAGGAGGGCGACATGAGGAGACGTGAGAGGCAGAGGAGGGCGACATGAGGGGACGTGAGAGGCAGAGGAGGGCGACATGAGGAGACGTGAGAGGCAGAGGAGGGCGACATGAGGAGACGTGAGAGGGCGAGGAGGACGACATGAGGAGGCGTGAGAGGCAGAGGAGGGCGACATGAGAGGCAGAGGAGGGCGACATGAGGAGGCGTGAGAGGCAGAGGAGGGCGACATGAGGAGACGTGAGAGGCAGAGGAGGGCGACATGAGGAGACGTGAGAGGGCGAGGAGGGCGACATGAGGAGGCGTGAGAGGCAGAGGAGGGCGACATGAGGAGGCGTGAGAGGCAGAGGAGGGCGACATGAGAGGCAGAGGAGGGCGACATGAGGAGGCGTGAGAGGCAGAGGAGGGCGACATGAGGAGACGTGAGAGGCAGAGGAGGGCGACATGAGGAGGCGTGAGAGGCAGAGGAGGGCGACATGAGGAGACGTGAGAGGCAGAGGAGGGCGACATGAGGAGACGTGAGAGGCAGAGGAGGGCGACATGAGGAGGCGTGAGAGACAGAGGAGGGCGACATGAGGGGACGTGAGAGGCAGAGAAGGGCGACATGAGGAGACGTGAGAGGCAGAGGAGGGCGACATGAGGAGACGTGAGAGGGCGAGGAGGGCGACATGAGGAGGCGTGAGAGGCAGAGGAGGGCGACATGAGGGGAAGTGAGAGGCAGAGGAGGGCGACATGAGGAGACGTGAGAGGCAGAGGAGGGCGACATGAGGAGACGTGAGAGGCAGAGGAGGGCGACATGAGGAGACGTGAGAGGCAGAGGAGGGCGACATGAGGAGACGTGAGAGGCAGAGGAGGGCGACATGAGGAGACGTGAGAGGCAGAGGAGGGCGACATGAGGAGACGTGAGAGGCAGAGGAGGGCGACATGAGGGGAAGTGAGAGGCAGAGGAGGGCGACATGAGGAGACGTGAGAGGCAGAGGAGGGCGACATGAGGGGAAGTGAGAGGCAGAGGAGGGCGACATGAGGGGAAGTGAGAGGCAGAGGAGGGCGACATGAGGGGAAGTGAGAGGCAGAGGAGGGCGACATGAGGAGGCGTGAGAGGCAGAGGAGGGCGACATGAGGGGACCTGAGAGGCAGAGGAGGGCGACATGAGGAGACGTGAGAGGCAGAGGAGGGCGACATGAGGAGACGTGAGAGGCAGAGGAGGGCGACATGAGGAGACGTGAGAGGCAGAGGAGGGCGACATGAGGGGAAGTGAGAGGCAGAGGAGGGCGACATGAGGGGAAGTGAGAGGCAGAGGAGGGCGACATGAGGGGAAGTGAGAGGCAGAGGAGGGCGACATGAGGAGACGTGAGAGGCAGAGGAGGGCGACATGAGGGGAAGTGAGAGGCAGAGGAGGGCGACATGAGGAGGCGTGAGAGGCAGAGGAGGGCGACATGAGGGGACCTGAGAGGCAGAGGAGGGCGACATGAGGAGACGTGAGAGGCAGAGGAGGGCGACATGAGGAGACGTGAGAGGCAGAGGAGGGCGACATGAGGAGACGTGAGAGGCAGAGGAGGGCGACATGAGGGGACGTGAGAGGCAGAGGAGGGCGACATGAGGAGACGTGAGAGGCAGAGGAGGGCGACATGAGGAGACGTGAGAGGCAGAGGAGGGCGACATGAGGAGACGTGAGAGGCAGAGGAGGGCGACATGAGGAGACGTGAGAGGCAGAGGAGGGCGACATGAGGGGACGTGAGAGGCAGAGGAGGGCGACATGAGGGGGCGTGAGAGGCAGAGGAGGGCGACATGAGGAGACGTGAGAGGCAGAGGAGGGCGACATGAGGAGACGTGAGAGACAGAGGAGGGCGACATGAGGAGACGTGAGAGGCAGAGGAGGGCGACATGAGGAGACGTGAGAGGCAGAGGAGGGCGACATGAGGAGACGTGAGAGACAGAGGAGGGCGACATGAGGAGACGTGAGAGGCAGAGGAGGGCGACATGAGGAGACGTGAGAGACAGAGGAGGGCGACATGAGGAGACGTGAGAGGCAGAGGAGGGCGACATGAGGAGACGTGAGAGGCAGAGGAGGGCGACATGAGGAGACGTGAGAGGCAGAGGAGGGCGACATGAGGGGACGTGAGAGGCAGAGGAGGGCGACATGAGGAGACGTGAGAGGCAGAGGAGGGCGACATGAGGAGGCGTGAGAGGCAGAGGAGGGCGACATGAGGAGACGTGAGAGGAAGAGGAGGGCGACATGAGGAGACGTGAGAGGCAGAGGAGGGCGACATGAGGAGACGTGAGAGGCAGAGGAGGGCGACATGAGGAGACGTGAGAGGCAGAGGAGGGCGACATGAGGGGACGTGAGAGGCAGAGGAGGGCGACATGAGGAGACGTGACAGGCAGAGGAGGGCGACATGAGGGGACGTGAGAGACAGAGGAGGGCGACATGAGGAGACGTGAGAGGCAGAGGAGGGCGACATGAGGAGACGTGAGAGGCAGAGGAGGGCGACATGAGGGGACGTGAGAGACAGAGGAGGGCGACATGAGGAGACGTGAGAGGCAGAGGAGGGCGACATGAGGGGACGTGAGAGACAGAGGAGGGCGACATGAGGAGACGTGAGAGGCAGAGGAGGGCGACATGAGGAGGCGTGAGAGGCAGAGGAGGGCGACATGAGAGGCAGAGGAGGGCGACATGGGGAGGCGTGAGAGGCAGAGGAGGGCGACATGAGGGGACCTGAGAGGCAGAGGAGGGCGACATGAGGAGACGTGAGAGGCAGAGGAGGGCGACATGAGGAGACGTGAGAGGCAGAGGAGGGCGACATGAGGAGACGTGAGAGGCAGAGGAGGGCGACATGAGGAGACGTGAGAGGCAGAGGAGGGCGACATGAGGAGACGTGAGAGGCAGAGGAGGGCGACATGAGGAGACGTGAGAGGCAGAGGAGGGCGACATGAGGAGGCGTGAGAGGCAGAGGAGGGCGACATGAGGGGATGTGAGAGGCAGAGGAGGGCGACATGAGGAGACGTGAGAGGCAGAGGAGGGCGACATGAGGAGACGTGAGAGGCAGAGGAGGGCGACATGAGGGGGCGTGAGAGGCAGAGGAGGGCGACATGAGGAGACGTGAGAGGCAGAGGAGGGCGACATGAGGAGACGTGAGAGGCAGAGGAGGGCGTGAGAGGCAGAGGAGGGCGACATGAGGAGACGTGAGAGGCAGAGGAGGGCGACATGAGGAGACGTGAGAGGCAGAGGAGGGCGACATGAGGAGACGTGAGAGGCAGAGGAGGGCGATATGAGGAGACGTGAGAGACAGAGGAGGGGCGACATGAGGAGACGTGAGAGGCAGAGGAGGGCGAAATGAGGAGGGCGTGAGAGGCAGAGGAGGGCGACATGAGGAGACGTGAGAGGCAGAGGAGGGCGACATGAGGGGAAGTGAGAGGCAGAGGAGGGCGACATGAGGGGACGTGAGAGGCAGAGGAGGGCGACATGAGGGGACGTGAGAGGCAGAGGAGGGCGACATGAGGAGACGTGAGAGGCAGAGGAGGGCGACATGAGGGGGCGTGAGAGACAGAGGAGGGCGACATGAGGGGACGTGAGAGGCAGAGGAGGGCGACATGAGGAGACGTGAGAGGCAGAGGAGGGCGACATGAGGGGGCGTGAGAGGCAGAGGAGGGCGACATGAGGAGACGTGAGAGGCAGAGGAGGGCGACATGAGGAGACGTGAGAGGCAGAGGAGGGCGACATGAGAAGACGTGAGAGGCAGAGGAGGGCGACATGAGGAGACGTGAGAGGCAGAGGAGGGCGACATGAGGGGGCGTGAGAGGCAGAGGAGGGCGACATGAGGAGACGTGAGAGGCAGAGGAGGGCGACATGAGGAGACGTGAGAGGCAGAGGAGGGCGACATGAGGAGACGTGAGAGGCAGAGGAGGGCGACATGAGGAGACGTGAGAGGCAGAGGAGGGCGACATGAGAAGACGTGAGAGGCAGAGGAGGGCGACATGAGGAGACGTGAGAGGCAGAGGAGGGCGACATGAGGAGACGTGAGAGGCAGAGGAGGGCGACATGAGGAGACGTGAGAGGCAGAGGAGGGCGACATGAGGAGACGTGAGAGGCAGAGGAGGGCGTGAGAGGCAGAGGAGGGCGACATGAGGAGACGTGAGAGACAGAGGAGGGCGATATGAGGAGACGTGAGAGGCAGAGGAGGGGCGACATGAGGAGACGTGAGAGGCAGAGGAGGGCGACATGAGGAGACGTGAGAGGCAGAGGAGGGCGAAATGAGGAGGGCGTGAGAGGCAGAGGAGGGCGACATGAGGAGACGTGAGAGGCAGAGGAGGGCGACATGAGGAGACGTGAGAGGCAGAGGAGGGCGACATGAGGAGACGTGAGAGGCAGAGGAGGGCGACATGAGGGGGCGTGAGAGGCAGAGGAGGGCGACATGAGGAGACGTGAGAGGCAGAGGAGGGCGACATGAGGGGGCGTGAGAGGCAGAGGAGGGCGACATGAGGGGGCGTGAGAGGCAGAGGAGGGCGACATGAGGGGGCGTGAGAGGCAGAGGAGGGCGACATGAGGAGACGTGAGAGGCAGAGGAGGGCGACATGAGGAGACGTGAGAGGCAGAGGAGGGCGACATGAGGAGACGTGAGAGGCAGAGGAGGGCGACATGAGGGGACGTGAGAGGCAGAGGAGGGCGACATGAGGGGACGTGAGAGGCAGAGGAGGCGACATGAGGGGGGGAGGGCGACATGAGGAGACGTGAGAGGCAGAGGAGGGCGACATGAGGGGGCGTGAGAGGCAGAGGAGGGCGACATGAGGAGACGTGAGAGGCAGAGGAGGGCGACATGAGGGGGCGTGAGAGGCAGAGGAGGGCGACATGAGGAGACGTGAGAGGTAGAGGAGGGCGACATGAGGAGACGTGAGAGGCAGAGGAGGGCGACATGAGGAGACGTGAGAGGCAGATGAGGGCGACATGAGGGGGCGTGAGAGGCAGAGGAGGGCGACATGAGGAGACGTGAGAGGCAGAGGAGGGCGACATGAGGGGGCGTGAGAGACAGAGGAGGGCGACATGAGGGGATGTGAGAGACAGAGGAGGGCGACATGAGGGGACGTGAGAGGCAGAGGAGGGCGACATGAGGGGGCGTGAGAGGCAGAGGAGGGCGACATGAGGGGACGTGAGAGGCAGAGGAGGGCGACATGAGGAGACGTGAGAGGCAGAGGAGGGCGACATGAGGAGACGTGAGAGGCAGAGGAGGGCGACATGAGGGGGCGTGAGAGGAGGGCGACATGAGGAGACGTGAGAGGCAGAGGAGGGCGACATGAGGAGACGTGAGAGGCAGAGGAGGGGCGACATGAGGAGACGTGAGAGGCAGAGGAGGGCGACATGAGGAGACGTGAGAGGCAGAGGAGGGCGACATGAGGGGGCGTGAGAGGCAGAGGAGGGCGACATGAGGAGACGTGAGAGACAGAGGAGGGCGACATGAGGAGACGTGAGAGGCAGAGGAGGGCGACATGAGGGGCGTGAGAGGCAGAGGAGGGCGACATGAGGAGACGTGAGAGGCAGAGGAGGGCGACATGAGGAGACGTGAGAGGCAGAGGAGGGCGACATGAGGAGACGTGAGAGGCAGAGGAGGGCGACATGAGGGGACGTGAGAGGCAGAGGAGGGCGACATGAGGAGACGTGAGAGACAGAGGAGGGCGACATGAGGAGACGTGAGAGGCAGAGGAGGGCGACATGAGGAGACGTGAGAGGCAGAGGAGGGCGACATGAGGGGACGTGAGAGGCAGAGGAGGGCGACATGAGGAGACGTGAGAGGCAGAGGAGGGCGACATGAGGAGACGTGAGAGGCAGAGGAGGGCGACATGAGGAAACGTGAGAGGCAGAGGAGGGCGACATGAGGGGACGTGAGAGGCAGAGGAGGGCGACATGAGGAGACGTGAGAGGCAGAGGAGGGCGACATGAGGAGACGTGAGAGGCAGAGGAGGGCGACATGAGGAGACGTGAGAGGCAGAGGAGGGCGACATGAGGAGACGTGAGAGGCAGAGGAGGGCGACATGAGGGGGCGTGAGAGGCAGAGGAGGGCGACATGAGGGGACGTGAGAGGCCGAGGAGGGCGACATGAGGAGACGTGAGAGGCAGAGGAGGGCGACATGAGGAGACGTGAGAGGCAGAGGAGGGCGACATGAGGGGGCGTGAGAGGCAGAGGAGGGCGACATGAGGGGGCGTGAGAGGCAGAGGAGGGCGACATGAGGGGGCGTGAGAGGCAGAGGAGGGCGACATGAGGGGACGTGAGAGGCAGAGGAGGGCGACATGAGGGGACGTGAGAGGCAGAGGAGGGCGACATGAGGAGACGTGAGAGACAGAGGAGGGCGACATGAGGGGACGTGAGAGGCAGAGGAGGGCGACATGAGGAGACGTGAGAGACAGAGGAGGGCGACATGAGGAAACGTGAGAGGCCGAGGAGGGCGACATGAGGAGACGTGAGAGACAGAGGAGGGCGACATGAGGGGACGTGAGAGGCAGAGGAGGGCGACATGAGGAGACGTGAGAGGCAGAGGAGGGCGACATGAGGAGACGTGAGAGGGCGAGGAGGGCGACATGAGGAGGCGTGAGAGGCAGAGGAGGGCGACATGAGAGGCAGAGGAGGGAGGGCGACATGAGGAGGCGTGAGAGGCAGAGGAGGGCGACATGAGGAGACGTGAGAGGGCGAGGAGGGCGACATGAGGAGGCGTGAGAGGCAGAGGAGGGCGACATGAGGAGGCGTGAGAGGCAGAGGAGGGCGACATGAGAGGCAGAGGAGGGCGACATGAGGAGGCGTGAGAGGCAGAGGAGGGCGACATGAGGAGACGTGAGAGGCAGAGGAGGGCGACATGAGGAGACGTGAGAGGCAGAGGAGGGCGACATGAGGAGGCGTGAGAGGCAGAGGAGGGCGACATGAGGAGACGTGAGAGGCAGAGGAGGGCGACATGAGGAGGCGTGAGAGGCAGAGGAGGGCGACATGAGGAGACGTGAGAGGCAGAGGAGGGCGACATGAGGAGACGTGAGAGGCAGAGGAGGGCGACATGAGGAGGCGTGAGAGGCAGAGGAGGGCGACATGAGGAGACGTGAGAGGCAGAGGAGGGCGACATGAGGAGACGTGAGAGGCAGAGGAGGGCGACATGAGGAGGCGTGAGAGGACAGAGGAGGGCGACATGAGGGGACGTGAGAGGCAGAGAGGGCGACATGAGGAGACGTGAGAGGCAGAGGAGGGCGACATGAGGAGACGTGAGAGGGCGAGGAGGGCGACATGAGGAGGCGTGAGAGGCAGAGGAGGGCGACATGAGGAGACGTGAGAGGCAGAGGAGGGCGACATGAGGAGACGTGAGAGGCAGAGGAGGGCGACATGAGGGGAAGTGAGAGGCAGAGGAGGGCGACATGAGGGGAAGTGAGAGGCAGAGGAGGGCGACATGAGGAGACGTGAGAGGCAGAGGAGGGCGACATGAGGAGACGTGAGAGGCAGAGGAGGGCGACATGAGGAGACGTGAGAGGCAGAGGAGGGCGACATGAGGAGACGTGAGAGGCAGAGGAGGGCGACATGAGGAGACGTGAGAGGCAGAGGAGGGCGACATGAGGGGAAGTGAGAGGCAGAGGAGGGCGACATGAGGGGAAGTGAGAGGCAGAGGAGGGCGACATGAGGGGAAGTGAGAGGCAGAGGAGGGCGACATGAGGAGACGTGAGAGGCAGAGGAGGGCGACATGAGGGGAAGTGAGAGGCAGAGGAGGGCGACATGAGGAGGCGTGAGAGGCAGAGGAGGGCGACATGAGGGGACCTGAGAGGCAGAGGAGGGCGACATGAGGAGACGTGAGAGGCAGAGGAGGGCGACATGAGGAGACGTGAGAGGCAGAGGAGGGCGACATGAGGAGACGTGAGAGGCAGAGGAGGGCGACATGAGGAGACGTGAGAGGCAGAGGAGGGCGACATGAGGAGACGTGAGAGGCAGAGGAGGGCGACATGAGGAGACGTGAGAGGCAGAGGAGGGCGACATGAGGGGACGTGAGAGGCAGAGGAGGGCGACATGAGGAGACGTGAGAGGCAGAGGAGGGCGACATGAGGGGACGTGAGAGGCAGAGGAGGGCGACATGAGGAGGCGTGAGAGGCAGAGGAGGGCGACATGAGGAGACGTGAGAGGAAGAGGAGGGCGACATGAGGGGACGTGAGAGGAAGAGGAGGGCGACATGAGGGGACCTGAGAGGCAGAGGAGGGCGACATGAGGAGACGTGAGAGGGCGAGGAGGGCGACATGAGGAGGCGTGAGAGGCAGAGGAGGGCGACATGAGGAGGCGTGAGAGGCAGAGGAGGGCGACATGAGGAGACGTGAGAGGCAGAGGAGGGCGACATGAGGAGGCGTGAGAGGCAGAGGAGGGCGACATGAGAGGCAGAGGAGGGCGACATGAGGAGGCGTGAGAGGCAGAGGAGGGCGACATGAGGAGACGTGAGAGGCAGAGGAGGGCGACATGAGGAGACGTGAGAGGGCGAGGAGGGCGACATGAGGAGGCGTGAGAGGCAGAGGAGGGCGACATGAGGAGGCGTGAGAGGCAGAGGAGGGCGACATGAGAGGCAGAGGAGGGCGACATGAGGAGGCGTGAGAGGCAGAGGAGGGCGACATGAGGAGACCTGAGAGGCAGAGGAGGGCGACATGAGGAGGCGTGAGAGGCAGAGGAGGGCGACATGAGAGGCAGAGGAGGGCGACATGAGGAGACGTGAGAGGCAGAGGAGGGCGACATGAGGAGGCGTGAGAGGCAGAGGAGGGCGACATGAGGGGATGTGAGAGGCAGAGGAGGGCGACATGAGGAGACGTGAGAGGCAGAGGAGGGCGACATGAGGAGACGTGAGAGGCAGAGGAGGGCGACATGAGGGGGCGTGAGAGGCAGAGGAGGGCGACATGAGGAGACGTGAGAGGCAGAGGAGGGCGACATGAGGAGACGTGAGAGGCAGAGGAGGGGCGTGAGAGGCAGAGGAGGGCGACATGAGGAGACGTGAGAGGCAGAGGAGGGCGACATGAGGAGACGTGAGAGGCAGAGGAGGGCGACATGAGGAGACGTGAGAGGCAGAGGAGGGCGATATGAGGAGACGTGAGAGACAGAGGAGGGGCGACATGAGGAGACGTGAGAGGCAGAGGAGGGCGACATGAGGAGACGTGAGAGGCAGAGGAGGGCGACATGAGGGGAAGTGAGAGGCAGAGGAGGGCGACATGAGGAGACGTGAGAGGCAGAGGAGGGCGACATGAGGAGACGTGAGAGGCAGAGGAGGGCGACATGAGGAGACGTGAGAGGCAGAGGAGGGCGACATGAGGGAAGTGAGAGGCAGAGGAGGGCGACATGAGGGGACGTGAGAGGCAGAGGAGGGCGACATGAGAGGACGTGAGAGGCAGAGGAGGGCGACATGAGGGGACGTGAGAGGCAGAGGAGGGCGACATGAGGAGACGTGAGAGGCAGAGGAGGGCGACATGAGGAGACGTGAGAGGCAGAGGAGGGCGACATGAGGAGACGTGAGAGGCAGAGGAGGGCGACATGAGGAGACGTGAGAGGCAGAGGAGGGCGACATGAGGGGGCGTGAGAGGCAGAGGAGGGCGACATGAGGAGACGTGAGAGGCAGAGGAGGGCGACATGAGGAGACGTGAGAGGCAGAGGAGGGCGACATGAGGAGACGTGAGAGGCAGAGGAGGGCGACATGAGGAGACGTGAGAGGCAGAGGAGGGCGACATGAGGAGACGTGAGAGGCAGAGGAGGGCGACATGAGGGAGACGTGAGAGGCAGAGGAGGGCGACATGAGGAGACGTGAGAGGCAGAGGAGGGCGACATGAGGAGACGTGAGAGGCAGAGGAGGGCGACATGAGGAGACGTGAGAGGCAGAGGAGGGCGACATGAGGAGACGTGAGAGGCAGAGGAGGGCGACATGAGGGGGCGTGAGAGGCAGAGGAGGGCGACATGAGGGGGCGTGAGAGGCAGAGGAGGGCGACATGAGGGGGCGTGAGAGGCAGAGGAGGGCGACATGAGGAGACGTGAGAGGCAGAGGAGGGCGACATGAGGGGACGTGAGAGGCAGAGGAGGGCGACATGAGGGGGCGTGAGAGGCAGAGGAGGGCGACATGAGGGGGCGTGAGAGGCAGAGGAGGGCGACATGAGGGGACGTGAGAGGCAGAGGAGGGGCGACATGAGGGGGCGTGAGAGGCAGAGGAGGGCGACATGAGGAGACGTGAGAGGCAGAGGAGGGCGACATGAGGGGCGTGAGAGGCAGAGGAGGGCGACATGAGGAGACGTGAGAGGCAGAGGAGGGCGACATGAGGGGGCGTGAGAGGCAGAGGAGGGCGACATGAGGGGGCGTGAGAGGCAGAGGAGGGCGACATGAGGGGGCGTGAGAGGCAGAGGAGGGCGACATGAGGAGACGTGAGAGGCAGAGGAGGGCGACATGAGGAGACGTGAGAGGCAGAGGAGGGCGACATGAGGAGACGTGAGAGGCAGAGGAGGGCGACATGAGGGGGCGTGAGAGGCAGAGGAGGGCGACATGAGGAGACGTGAGAGGCAGAGGAGGGCGACATGAGGGGGCGTGAGAGACAGAGGAGGGCGACATGAGGGGATGTGAGAGACAGAG
This sequence comes from Gastrophryne carolinensis, assembly GCA_027917425.1. NCBI lineage: Eukaryota > Metazoa > Chordata > Amphibia > Anura > Microhylidae > Gastrophryne > Gastrophryne carolinensis. The sequence continues at coordinate 205,041 of JAQIHN010000056.1, forward strand.
GAGGGCGACATGAGGGGACGTGAGAGGCAGAGGAGGGCGACATGAGGGGCGTGAGAGGCAGAGGAGGGCGACATGAGGGGACGTGAGAGGCAGAGGAGGGCGACATGAGGAGACGTGAGAGGCAGAGGAGGGCGACATGAGGAGACGTGAGAGGCAGAGGAGGGCGACATGAGGGGGCGTGAGAGGAGGGCGACATGAGGAGACGTGAGAGGCAGAGGAGGGCGACATGAGGAGACGTGAGAGGCAGAGGAGGGCGACATGAGGAGACGTGAGAGGCAGAGGAGGGTGACATGAGGAGACGTGAGAGGCAGAGGAGGGCGACATGAGGGGACGTGAGAGGCAGAGGAGGGCGACATGAGGAGACGTGAGAGGCAGAGGAGGGCGACATGAGGAGACGTGAGAGACAGAGGAGGGCGACATGAGGAGACGTGAGAGGCAGAGGAGGGCGACATGAGGAGACGTGAGAGGCAGAGGAGGGCGACATGAGGAGACGTGAGAGGCAGAGGAGGGCGACATGAGGAGACGTGAGAGGCAGAGGAGGGCGACATGAGGAGACGTGAGAGGCAGAGGAGGGCGACATGAGGAGACGTGAGAGGCAGAGGAGGGCGACATGAGGAGACGTGAGAGGCAGAGGAGGGCGACATGAGGAGACGTGAGAGGCAGAGGAGGGCGACATGAGGAGACGTGAGAGGCAGAGGAGGGCGACATGAGGGGACGTGAGAGGCAGAGGAGGGCGACATGAGGAGACGTGAGAGGCAGAGGAGGGCGACATGAGGAGACGTGAGAGGCAGAGGAGGGCGACATGAGGGGACGTGAGAGGCAGAGGAGGGCGACATGAGGGGACGTGAGAGGCAGAGGAGGGCGACATGAGGAGACGTGAGAGGCAGAGGAGGGCGACATGAGGGGACGTGAGAGAGCAGAGGAGGGCGACATGAGGAGACGTGAGAGGCAGAGGAGGGCGACATGAGGAGACGTGAGAGGCAGAGGAGGGCGACATGAGGAGACGTGAGAGGCAGAGGAGGGCGTGAGAGGCAGAGGAGGGCGACATGAGGAGACGTGAGAGACAGAGGAGGGCGACATGAGGAGACGTGAGAGGCAGAGGAGGGCGACATGAGGAGACGTGAGAGCAGAGGAGGGCGATATGAGGAGACGTGAGAGGCAGAGGAGGGCGACATGAGGAGACGTGAGAGGCAGAGGAGGGCGACATGAGGAGACGTGAGAGGCAGAGGAGGGCGACATGAGGAGACGTGAGAGGCAGAGGAGGGCGACATGAGGGGGACGTGAGAGGCAGAGGAGGGCGACATGAGGAGACGTGAGAGGCAGAGGAGGGCGACATGAGGAGACGTGAGAGGCAGAGGAGGGGCGACATGAGGAGACGTGAGAGGCAGAGGAGGGCGACATGAGGAGACGTGAGAGGCAGAGGAGGGGCGACATGAGGAGACGTGAGAGGCAGAGGAGGGCGACATGAGGAGGACGTGAGAGGCAGAGGAGGGCGACATGAGGAGACGTGAGAGGCAGAGGAGGGCGACATGAGGAGACGTGAGAGGCAGAGGAGGGCGACATGAGGGACGTGAGAGGCAGAGGAGGGCGACATGAGGAGACGTGAGAGGCAGAGGAGGGCGACATGAGGAGACGTGAGAGGCAGAGGAGGGCGACATGAGGGGGCGTGAGAGGCAGAGGAGGGCGACATGAGGAGACGTGAGAGGCAGAGGAGGGCGACATGAGGAGACGTGAGAGGCAGAGGAGGGCGACATGAGGAGACGTGAGAGGCAGAGGAGGGCGACATGAGGAGACGTGAGAGGCAGAGGAGGGCGACATGAGGAGACGTGAGAGGCAGAGGAGGGCGACATGAGGAGACGTGAGAGGCAGAGGAGGGCGACATGAGGAGACGTGAGAGGCAGAGGAGGGCGACATGAGGAGACGTGAGAGGCAGAGGAGGGCGACATGAGGGGGACGTGAGAGGCAGAGGAGGGCGACATGAGGAGACGTGAGAGGCAGAGGAGGGCGACATGAGGAGACGTGAGAGGCAGAGGAGGGCGACATGAGGAGACGTGAGAGGCAGAGGAGGGCGACATGAGGGGACGTGAGAGGCAGAGGAGGGCGACATGAGGAGACGTGAGAGGCAGAGGAGGGCGACATGAGGAGACGTGAGAGGCAGAGGAGGGCGACATGAGGAGACGTGAGAGGCAGAGGAGGGCGACATGAGGAGGACGTGAGAGGCAGAGGAGGGCGACATGAGGAGGACGTGAGAGGCAGAGGAGGGCGACATGAGGAGACGTGAGAGGCAGAGGAGGGCGACATGAGGAGACGTGAGAGGCAGAGGAGGGCGACATGAGGGGACGTGAGAGGCAGAGGAGGGCGACATGAGGAGACGTGAGAGGCAGAGGAGGGCGACATGAGGAGCGTGAGAGGCAGAGGAGGGCGACATGAGGAGACGTGAGAGGCAGAGGAGGGCGACATGAGGAGACGTGAGAGGCAGAGGAGGGCGACATGAGGGAGACGTGAGAGGCAGAGGAGGGCGACATGAGGAGACGTGAGAGGCAGAGGAGGGCGACATGAGGGACGTGAGAGGCAGAGGAGGGCGACATGAGGAGGACGTGAGAGGCAGAGGAGGGCGACATGAGGGGACGTGAGAGGCAGAGGAGGGCGACATGAGGGACGTGAGAGGCAGAGGAGGGCGACATGAGGAGACGTGAGAGGCAGAGGAGGGGCGACATGAGGAGGACGTGAGAGGCAGAGGAGGGCGACATGAGGAGACGTGAGAGGCAGAGGAGGGCGACATGAGGGGGACGTGAGAGGCAGAGGAGGGCGACATGAGGGAGACGTGAGAGGCAGAGGAGGGCGACATGAGGAGGACGTGAGAGGCAGAGGAGGGCGACATGAGGGAGGCGTGAGAGGCAGAGGAGGGCGACATGAGGAGACGTGAGAGGCAGAGGAGGGCGACATGAGGAGACCGTGAGAGGCAGAGGAGGGCGACATGAGAGGGGCGTGAGAGGCAGAGGAGGGCGACATGAGGGGGCGTGAGAGGCAGAGGAGGGCGACATGAGGGAGGGCAGAGGAGGCAGAGAGGCGACTGCGAGAGCAGAGGAGGGCGACATGAGGGGGCGTGAGAGGCAGAGGAGGGCGACATGAGGGGGGCGTGAGAGGCAGAGGAGGGCGACATGAGGGGACGTGAGAGGCAGAGGAGGGCGGACATGAGGGGGCGTGAGAGGGCAGAGGAGGGCGACATGGAGGAGACGTGAGAGGCAGAGGAGGGCGACATGAGGGGGCG